>JARFOC010000210.1:914456-926595 GCA_031763485.1 Osmoderma eremita | reverse complement strand
ATGGCAACTTAGTTGCCGAAATACGTATACAGAGTTCTTTACTCAACAAGGTGGTAAGGGGTATTTTTAACTTAAAACTATGATCCTTATTCTTAAGGATCATAGTTTTAAGTTAAAATGTTTCTACATTTTCTAGTAAATGGCAAAGGTTTCTTAAGGATTACTTACTTGACACATACGTTTTTTAATATATTGATTTCACAAATTTTCTCCATCTTATAAGAATTTTTTACGAAATAGATATAGTAAACGAAAGGAAGCCATATTCCTGTGCATTTTTTTCGAAGTATGTTTAATTATAAATACGGCCCACTTAAGGAAAAAATGTCTTTTAATAGATATTGAGTATTATATACAACTGCGTAAGTACATTGTTTTTTTTAATTCTATATTGTTTTGGCTAAAAATGGAAATATGGATCGCAAAGTCTAGACGTAGAATAATTGGTCCTGTTTTCTTTCCAAGGAACTGTTAGAGCTGCTCGTTATAGGGATATGTTAATGGAATTTATAAATCAGCTCGATGACCAGGAACTACATTCCTTGATGACCAGATTTGACACCTCTTGATTACCTTTTATGGGGGTATTTAGAAACTAAAATTTATTAGAATCGGGCACATACACTAGATGAATTGAAAAATGCCAGTTGAATCAAAGTAATGACTAAATATGTAGAGAAATGGTAATTTTATGCAGTTATTTTTTTAACTTCTATGAGTGGCATGTTCTAAAATTTGTCACAATATTACAAGAGCGACAATGACAACTGAAAATAATCGCACTCAATCTGGTCCGTGAGGCCCAACCTTTTTTATTATCATCATTTTTAAATATAATTAGAACCCACACCATTCACCGTAAGCCAAGCGGTCAAGTTAGGCGTCGAGCGGGTGAAATAAATATAAGCATGCATTTGTAACGGACCGCCCTACAGTGACGAATTTGATGTACTTTAAAATATCTCGAGCTATTGACGCCGTTAACCACTCAATTCTCCTTAACAAACTGAGTTCATTTGGGTTTTCTTCGGCACTGCTTGGGGTGACTAAGTCTTCCCTGAGAGGAAAGATTTGCTATCTATTTTATAATAGCTTCATCTCACACGAATTTCACATGTTGTCTGGTGTGCCGCAAGGCTCAAACCTTGGGCCACTGTTGTTCCTGATGTACATGAATGACATATTGTTGTCAATTTGACGCTACGTACTCACATGTGCTGATGATTTGCAAAATTTATTCTACCATCTATGGACCGAGGGAAGCAGAGCTTTTGCAAGATAAGTTGAATATAGTATCTGACTGGTGTGATAACAATAATCTAAAGCTCAACAACGACAAATGCTCTAAGATAACATACACCAGAAAGACTCGTCCTCCTCTTCAACTTGTTCTGTGCGTGGCACTCCCATAAGTTCTCGGGACACAGATCTCGGAGCTCCTTTTGATAGTGGTTTCACATTTGTTCCACACATACATACATCAGTTATGTAAACCAGCATCTAAATCACTTGGACTTGTGATGAGAAATGGTCAGGACTTTACGGGTATTACTATATTTAAATGACTTTATTTTGCATTTGTTGTTAGCAAAGTGTAATATGCAAGCATAATCTGGTATCCGATTTATACTTCACACATACACAATTTAGAACAAATCCAACGCAGATTTTTAAAATTCGTGTCATTTAAGTCAACTGTAAGTAACGACTTAGACTGTCCCTATTTGCTATCGAAAATTAATTTCAGTGTGCCTCGACTTGTCAGCCGTTCTATTACCAGTTTCAATCTACCAACTGCTCACATCAACGTTCTGTTGCGTTCACCTGTACATAAATAAATAAATAACATCAATTTTACGTTAGAAAATACATGTTGACCCAGGTACTTATAAAAATCGTAGTCCGCAGTGTATTACTTTTTATTTGTGAGCTGTATCTTTTACGCAGCTTGAACTTATCCTTCCTATTAAAGTTCTGATCCCAAGTACCAAAATTTAACTTTCCACGACCAAGATAACCTCGCCCAGCACGAAAATGTAAAGCCAGATTTCGATACATCGCCCTTTATTGGGTCGTTTGTGAGGGCGCTGAGTTTTCTCAATTTTTACTCCTTCAAGTACTTCGAAGAGAAACTTCAAACGGAAGGCGGTCGAAGCTCCGGGATCCGTTTCAACCAGAATCGTACTTGCCCTCCCTCTTCTGCCCTCCACGGTCACATTTCTCTTCCATTAGCGCTGCATTCTAAAAACCAATTGACTGTGAAAAAGCCCCCTTTCAGTATATTAAAGTTTGAAAAAGAAATTCAATCTGTTTATGTATACCGTAGTTTATTAATTCGTCTGTGCTCAATGAACCGTTGTGGGCAGATTATATTAGTTAAACTGAACATCGAATTTATTTATTTAATAAATAATAACGTTTACTTTTTCAATTAAGTTTTAATAGTTTATTTTTGTACAAAAAATGTGAATAGATAATCGGGAGGAGGTTATTGCAATACATATGTCAATTACGAATGAAGCGTTTTGTATATTAATAAATCTACCATAACCATTGTACGAAAACAATTGGGCCCGACCCTAATAAGGATTCACCTACCATTAACGCCTCTGATAACGTTACCAAATCTATCCTACCCGCTTATCCTCGTCAGCATGCTGATTATATTATTAATTATATCGGTTGGAGTTAGACGATGTGAGAATGACGCCTTAAAGGAATTAACCCCTCGAAATAACCCCTATATAAATACGGATATACCTCAGGCCGCGCCGTCCTGTGTTCAAACTCCCAACTTCAGAAAGGACGAAATATTACATTATCCGATAGAACAAACGGATAAGGTGGGTGCAGATTGCTCGGTGCGTGTATCCACGCATTTCCGTCGTTACGCTTGTTCGTCACGTAAGAAGGGGCTCCAAAATAATTGCCGAAGACGGAGAAATTGCGTGTGACTACCGTCTAGAGCGGTGTTCGAAAACATTTAGTCTTTGTGGTGATGCTGCGGATTTTTTGCCCTGCTTGTGTTCTTTGCAGAAATGCAGTGTTTGCATTTTATGAAATTGGGTAATATACAGAATAATAAAGTTACAATAGGTAAACCTGTGCAGATTACAATTCGCCGCACAAGTACGACAAAAAAGTATACATAATTATTGACACAAGTGGTACAATAACAATAACCTGGTGTAAACCAAAGGAATTAAATAGGTTTCATAGTGTAAGTACTGAGATTAAATTATGTCCTTCCTAAATCTATGAAAGTTGAGCTTTGTTCCAATTGTAAATTTTCAGAAAAAGTAATTACTAATGCAAAATAAAATGGCTCAACTCAGAACATTTATAGCAACAATACAACAAAATATACTAATCATGTAAGCACCCGATATCGTATTTGTTTCCATGATGATTGATCTGACAAAAACTAAGTATTTCTTGAGCGATTACGAGAATTTATTGACTTCCGTGTTCTAATATTTAGCACATCCAATGTGAGCTACGTAGCTGTATGTAGTTGATTAAGCATATTACATACACTTGTAACAATGCGTTGTAATAAACTGTTGGGGATATTTTTATCACTTTTACTGTGTGTTTATTAAGCATACTATTAACACAGTTTTTTTTACATATTTTTAGATGTTCTGCAATGTTTCCTCTATCACTTGTATCGATTGTAGGAATACCTTGCAAATGAAAATCTAATAGTCTGAATATCTTGTATGTAAATGGTAATCAATATTCCTTTTCGTCTTTCATGCATATAAGTACATATAAGTACGTCTATGTACATAAATCAAAGTCACAGGAAAGATTGTCATGGATTTGCCAGTACTTCCGCGGTGCATAATATGACAAAAGCCTTGTTTTTCGAACAACACTGATAAATAATTCATGTTCGTATTTATAATGAACCTCCTATACGCTTTACAAGTATGTATGTGTGTACCTTCGTTCGCCCAATGTAGAATTTACTTTTGAGCACTTTTTCAATCTTCTGAAATAGCACGATCTCAGTATGAATATATTGAAGTATTTTAGGTTATCTGTAAGCAACTAAGGCTAAAGAACTACCTGGGTATAAATGATATTTTGCTATATTAATCTTTCATAATAGCAAATAGTTTATATGATAATAAAATCAAAATTAAATTTTACATTATTTGCACACGGCTTTAAAGTACCTGTATAGTATCATCTTATGATCCTCTCAATCATCTTTTGTATTCTTATCATTTCTTTTATTATCAAGTTTGCCTGCATCATACATGAATTTGCATTCATGCATTCATTTTGATTTTTTATTCTTTATTATGTATTAATATGTATCTTGGACTCAGTGGGTAATATAGGACACTACGTTTGATAACTATACAACACATTCTCACACATTACACAATATGGAAACGAGTTCGGAAGGCTTTTAAAATTAAGATCAGAGATTTATACAAGATACCAGACGACCCAAGAAACACAAGAATAGTTTCTGGAGGCATTGTTGCACTGTGCAGTAGAGGTAGCGTTTTGTAGTTGCTGTGGTGTGAGATGTGCGGTACCTCGATTTGTACTTGTACTACGAGCCGTACATATTATGTTACCATCTTAAAGATTATTTAGAAAGGAAACTGGTCTCTAGGCGATAAAGATATTTAAAAATTTGACCGTTAATGGTAAAGTGGGCAGAGCGGTTATTTGAGGTAAGCAAGAAAGAAGTGGAGAAAAGCCAAACAGGAACGGGAGAGGGTGGTAGACTTTTCATATACATTTGCAAATGTCATTAAGGTATTTATAAATTTATACCATTCAAACATTATTCAAACTCTTGTGATGTTTTTATATAGTAACTTATTCAAAATTTCACTTAATAATTATCTTTATTTGATATTCCTGCTTTCATTCTTATATATGTCCAAATCCGTTTATTAAATTTTTCATATCATTTCCCCGTTATATTTCACTACGTTCCTTCCAAAGTTGTCTAGTTAGATCAATCGGATGTAACATCGAACCAAATTGATATTAATAAATAAATTTATTAATATCAAACAAAATCACGTGTGCAGTTAGTTATCGTGTTAGTGAGCTTTTAATCATAGTTTCGTATGTGTTGCCTCTCCGCTGTTGCCCAATTTCTGTACTTACAATTCATTATTTATCCTGGCTTTGATTTCTTCGTCATATGTGCTGCGTTTGTCGAAGATTATACCCAGATATTTTTACTGATCACATACTTTTACGCCATCATCATGTTCCAGTTCTAAATTAGTAGTTTCTTCTCCTAATGCAAAACAATTGAGTTTTCCCTAGTTTATAGTAAGCCCCCATGCATAGTATTCTTCCTTAACAACTTTCCTGTAAATGAATCTTTCCCAAAATAGCACAAATATACCGAAAATTATTTAGGTTTAAATTAACATATCTGACAAATTTATATTATATTCAAATGAAAATTGAAAAATAACATACAGAGTGCGCTATTAAAGGAAAACAATAACCTTGATCTACCATAATAAGCCATACTATATTCAAATGTATTTCAGATTATGTAGCCCACTTCTTAGAACTCCTATTTGGAGCTTATCGTGATATTAATATAACGATAATATACGTTATATGCATTAGCAGCTAATTATTTGTGGAGTACCTACCTTTTTTTCTTGTTAAGATCACGAGGGCTTATAATTAGCGTTTTAAAGCTCGCCTGTTTGAGAACGTTAAGATGGACGTGCAAAAAAGCAATTTTCAACGCCCGCTAACTAATTTAGGAGTTTCCATAGAGTTACGTGATAATATCCCTGGCGGCAATTTCTTTTCTCAAGAAATATGTACATTGAAATTGCACTACGTACAAAAGTAGATCAAGATAAATCCATTTTAATGCAATTGCGTTTTACAAGCGTAATCATTTCCTTAGCCAATTCTCCCTGTTTCTTGTCACTGTTTTCATTACCTTCAGTATCAACTTATTTTTTGTCCTTCTTTTTTTTAATTTCTTCTTTGTCCTTCCCTTCCCTAATATTGTCTATCCATTCTCTTCTTGGCCTCCGTCTTCGTTTTTACTTGTGTTTCTTGCTTCCATTATTTTCATCCTAGTTATGTGCTCATACCACTTCAATTGATTCTCTTTTTATTTTATTCACAACCGGTTCTTGGTTTGTTATTTGTCTGATATCCTCATTTTTAATACTGTCTCATTTTGTTTTTCCGGCTATTCTTCTTAAATATTTCATTTCAATGGCAATTATCTTCATGCGCCGGCTGGATTACTATTTCTCTCTTTTCTTTATAAATTTCATGACTCTTATTAATTTTTCATGCCATCACCTTCTCGTTTATAACTTTTTTTAAATTTTTCATTCCGCCAAAGGGTGTTTTCTGTTTTTTTTTTTTATATCTTTCTACTCCACATACTTTTTATCAGATTCAATAACTATGGTTGGTATGATGAAGACTATGTGAGTCCGAAACAGCTGTCTGTACGTGAGGAATACCTGAAGCTATACAATCAGACGTGTTGTGTGATCTCAGAGGTATATTTATATATTTTTTAAATATATTTTTTATATACTTCATTTTTTGAAAGTACATGCCGCCTATTGCCAAAAATCTTCTTTCTTTGAATAACTATGGTTTTAAAAGCTCTACAGTTCCTCTAACTCTCACACTCTTTAAATATTAACACTTACCTGACCTAAACTTAACACTGGACCAGATAGAAAAAAACATAAAATATAATATTGAAATAATTAATCACATATCCGAATTCTTTAGTGTAGTAGTAAGTACAAAATATTTATATTTATTGTACTTGAAAAACAGATGCAGTAGATGATGTATTAGATGGAATTTTGACACCATAAAAAGATAACCTAAAATTAATTTTATAATAATAAAATAATATTTCCAACACAGATAAACTAATTCTAAGAAAACGTGACAAATATGTGGTCCCCATTAACATTCGAATTGCTATTACTATTAAAGTAACTATTAAAGTAAAGTATCCTAAATCATTATTATTATTACGTGAAAACAAATTCTTTATTATGTAAAATTTCTAAGTGACTTTTCAATGATTAAGAATTACGTCACTATCTTACGTCGATCGATTTGGGATTCAAATGGGATAATTCTGGAAATTTCCTACTTCTCAATGAACGATTATCTATAACCCATCTAAAGATAGCATCAATTAGAAAATATTGTCTTATTGTGATTCACTTTTGTACGTATGTAGATAGTAATTCCTACAAAATCATATTACCTTGTCGTGATTTTATCATATATATATTCTGTTACTGTTATCCTAAATATGTGTGACTCCATGTTATTATCACTTAATTACTTATTTCAAAGGCAAATATGCACTTACAAAAACACTTACTTACTTGCCCTTTTGTACCTTTTAATGTATCAATTTTGTTGCCAAGAATACTTTAAATATTTGAATGTACATAAGTGGGATTCACTATATCATTTAGCAAGGTATGATAAAGATAATATAACTAACAAAAAGTTAAAAATGGAAATGTGCTCAGAAAAACGAAATATGGTTGGTTCTGAATTTTACAGAACCAACACTTTCTTTATAAAATCACTGATCAAGTTTGATCAAACTTGTAGAGAGCAAATCATTTTAATATCGTTGATGCTCTGGATGCGGGGGTGTTAACCCTACAATTCTTGAATTACACTAGGAGTTGAGTGATACCTCCATTAAATACTGACGTAATTTGCAACGCAACGATGTATCACCTCTTAAAATCAATCGCATCGTATCGAGAAATCAGCCTTAGTTATCTTAAAATTAGCTTTAATTTTCATAGAATACTAATATTGAAATTTGAGATATGGAGTTCATATGTTCCCCAGAAATCATCCACCTTTTGACGTAAAACTAAGGTGCTTTAGCATTTTTATCCAAAAAAAAAATTGTTCTTGAATGCTGATTGGCTGCTTCGTTTTGCGTGGACCTTTCTGTTTTGCAACTAATAGTATGTACCGTGAATCAAACCGCAGCAACCCTAGTTGCGTGACTTGTGGTTTCTCGTCCCGAGGATCACCAATATTCCTGAAAAATTGTGATTACCGGAAATTCTTAAATAATGAACTATTTTTAATAAACTCTAACACACAAGGTGCAAAAATCCAAATCTTTATCTTTATATTAAAGTACTTTTGACAGCATTTTTTGCTAGCGCTTTTGTTAAATTTTGTTGCGCAATATTGAATATTCTATTTAAATACTGTTCTAATCTAAACTTTCTTCCAAGAAGAATTCTTTTAATTATATTTTGCTGTGTTTTGGTCGAGATTTCGAGGCGTTTTTATGTTGAAAGGATATGTCAACAGACATAATTGTCGATATTCTCTGGCGTCTGTATCAACACTGAGTAGTATTAGTTCCCTGACTCCATACACATAAACCTCTTCATATGCCCATAATAATGATCGTAATTTCTTACCGCAACTGCTGTTTTGTTTTTGGTTACATGATAAAGGAATAATTAAACGTAAACTTATGTAAAGAAGTAACGCTTATTTTACTTTGCAGATTCCACAACGGCCCTATTAATCTGAGCGAAGCCCTACGCAAAAGTTTAGCCAAAGATCCAGTGGCGCCTGTGTTATGGAAACCTCACTTGGAAGCGTTAGATAGAAGAGTGGAAATCATCCTCAGAGGTATAAGGGACTGTTTAGCTAAAGGTGAAGAGATCGGTAATCTCGAAAATGACGTCGACGAAGATGAAGACGCCACGTAACCTCAATTGGTTATAGTTTTATACAATAAAAGTAATGGCTATCTATATTATTTAGAACCTACTTTTTTATATTTAATTAATTAATTTCTTGTATTGAATAGTTTTGACAAGTGTCCATTTTCATTTTACTTTAGTATTAATTCTTTAACTATTTCCTATTTTATCACAGCGGATTGTGTGTCCAATATCCCAATGTAAAGCTAACTGTCGTCCATGTTAGAGGAGACTTATATTAATACCTCTACTTATATAGTTAGTGGATATCACAAATCAACCCGGATTAAACGGAAATCACATCATTTCTGTTAGTAGGTATTTTAAACTGTAATCTAATGGAACAACCAGACGACTTGAATTTTCATCATAAATGTGAACTATATAAGTTAGAGGGATTATAACGTAATCCAGCCATTAAATCTATTTTCTTAAATTTATTGTGTTAATATATCCTTTTAAGCCTTTTTAGCTGGATTACAGCACGTGATTTCAAGTTTTTCTATTAAAGAAACACTTTTATTTGGCGATACTTTTCCTTTTGCCCTAAAAAATTTTGTTTTATTCAATGGCACTTATTTAGTTTTAAAAAAATGCTATTAGCTTGAAAACAACTGTAGTAAATAAATATCTATTTTTTATTGCTCTCTTACGTTACAAATTTATGTAATATTACGAGGTAATTTAAAGATCCCGTGAGGCGTTGTTACTGATTGTGTCCACCCGGCATTTAATTTCGTAGAAAACATTTTGACTGTACGCTAAAATGAAAATTCCAACAATGAATTGTTGGTAATTACCAAGTTGTTAGATGTTTCATGTGATTGGTTTAAACGTTCTGACGTGTAAACATAAAGAACAATAAGGGAATATTAAAAACTATTTTAAACAAATGCGGCGACAAATAAATGTTTTTTACTTTCTTATTTTTTATGTTGCATGGATTCTGATTCGAACTAAATCATTATCTTCTTATTAATATTAAACTTATTTTATGTGTAATTAATATTTTCCTTAGCTTATAATTACACTACTGTTTACATAGCAAATATAAACAAATTTTAATGTATATAAACATGTATAAATAAATATTAGCTGTAGGTAGTTATTTCTATAATGACAGTGATTATTATGCCAAAAAGTTATGTTTAGTTTTAAGAAAGATTTCTAATTTCTAGATGTAATGTTCAAACTGATTTTTACTTATTCATATTGTACATACTTGGATGCGTATTTTTTTTTTCTGCTACAACGTTAGTAGTATCATTAAAATAATGATTAAAACCAAGTTCGTAACGAACAATGGAAGTGTCATATCAGGAAAAGCAACATTTCATTCCACAATAGTGCTTTGTTTACCACAAGATTGTATTTGAGACGTCCTATAACATTTACAGTTTCTCAAAACAAATTTAAGTACACCAAAGTGATTTTAAATTAAAACGCCGAAGATCAAATTAAGTTAATTTTATAATAATTTAAACAATCTTGACTTTTAAGTTTCTTATATGGGAATTTAGAGACTTTTTCAGTTAATCCTAAGACTGAGGGGGTTCCTTAACACTTAGTTCCACTGTGCTTGTACACTATTGCATGTTACGTTAATAATGAACCACACTAAGAATATGAATAAGATTAATTTTAGCAATTGTTCTATAATTTTGTTTTGTGCGAGTGTAGCCTATCATGCTCAAATTTGTTTCACACGACCTGTATATATGTACGTGTAATATATTGTGTAAAAAGAGAAAAATATTTACAACAACTTGAGAATGTAACTATATAAATTGTTAATTTTGTTCGTTAAACCCTACGAAAATGTGCCGTGTAATCGTCCTCTGTTGCAGCATTCAGCTGTGGATGTAGGTACATAAAAGACTAATTATATTTACATCATATACCAAAGTGAAATTGTAATTGCGGATACATAATGACTAAATAAATACTTTTAAAAATAATCTTGCATCTTGTTTTCCTTATTTTTCCATTTAAATTTTGTTATACCTAGATGAACTATAGAAAACTACATTCAATAAATGAAAGCGTGGAAACATTCGTGTAGATTTTGTAAAAAACAAATTGAGGCAAACATACGTACCTAACATACTGAATAAGTATATTTAATAATAGATACATATTTCAATAAACAAATCAGTCAATAATTTAGAGTGCTCCCAATTTATGCTTTAACAATTGTTACTAGCTGTAACTATCTTACCATCTACATCTAGATAGCCGCAAACAGAATAATACATATATTTACAAAACTCAAATATCATCTACTTGAGATAACCAAAGTGAAGACGTCGATGGAAAAGATTCGCAAATACACGGTTAAATATTCATTTCAAATCACCAGGGTAACTCAAACGTACGTTTTCTTAAATGGAACATCCTGTATATTATTCCAGATTTAGATTAGATTAACCTCATGCCTCACACTTCCAATGTACAATCTCATGCAGAGTGTTTCAGAAGTTATGCTCAATTGATGAATATGGAGAGAGAAACCAATCGTCATGTGGTCATATGTAAGAAAAAACTTTGTATAGCAAACACCGCCAACTACACGAGGTGATATGAAAAACATAATAAGAGAAGCATTCTCGGGTATGAAATAAGAAATGTAAGACAATTGCTTGAGGAACGGCTGCAATGTTGTATTGGTGGATATTTTGAACATGTATCTATATTTTAAACAATTGGGTCCATTAATAAAAAGGTTAGTCATTAGTGCAACTCATGAATGTTTGTATTTTGTAGTTGTATTAAACATTTACTGTCATTTTTCCGTGACCAACTTGTCATATTAAAATAATTTCGAAAAATCTCACTTTTTAAAAATACCTTAAAATATCTTAGAAATTAATGACTTTAGGTATAGAGAGTGCTTAATAAGAATGAAATTAACTAAACTATTCTCTCTTTTTATGATATAAAATGCAGGGAGATCCATTTAAAATAATTGAGAAATTAATGTGTTTGAGTTTTGACTCGCCCTGTATTCAGTCTTGACAATTTTGAAAAAATGTCACTTTGCCATAAAAGTGGGCCAATATAAGAAATCTATACTTGTAAAAGAAACATTTTAGACTGTATCATTTGCAGTATACAAGATCTCGAACTCACAGTGATTTGCAATATAAAATTGATCATAACTTCTGAAACGCGCTGTGTAATTCAATGAAATTGTATGTTGGGGGTGTGAGGCATGAGGCTAACCTAAATCCGAAATAATATGCAGGCTGTTCCATTTATAGTGCAGTTCAAGTTTTGAAGGAAGTATGACTCTTATGGAGATCGTATCCCACGTTGTCAAATCTATTTAGGTAATTAATTTTCCATATGTTGTCGCTCTGAACACTATAGTAAATTTTATGTTG
>JARFOC010000210.1:904264-914356 GCA_031763485.1 Osmoderma eremita | reverse complement strand
CAACCTTCAAATAAATATGTGGCAACAATCTCCGTGATAGAAAAGGATAGAGATATACAAATACGTATAAAATAAAACAGGACGGATATAGTCCATAAGAGCAATACTTCCTTTAAAACGTGAGCTGCACTATAGAAATCGTATGTTTGGTTCACCCTAGTGATATGAAACATGCTGTATATATGAAAGTAATTTTAAAATGTTAAGTTTAATACTGTCTACAATTTTCGCAAATAGCTCTTTTTGATATCTTATATGATAACGGATATATCGCGCTTTGCCACACTAATTCAGTTATTTTAATTTTTCCAAACTTATTAATTAAGCATTCTTATATTCACGCAGGCACTTACTATAGGAGTTTACCAGGATGTTATGGTAAACTTTTCGAGTTTGGCGCCATTTAACTATAACTGTTCGTCCGCTACTGGAAATGCAAAAAGAGGAAAAGGAAATGTCTAGAACGTGATGCGGTTTTGAATGGCAATAAGTTCATTGCGCGCCGAAGTTCCAAGTCGAGGGTTAGCAGGTGGCAGACGCTACTTTTTGAGCGTCGTTAAAATTTACGCAGGGCGCACTGTGTTGATTTTAGAAATTTTCGCGCCTGTATTTATTTAAGTGCTCCCTAGTGTTGTCTCACGTGTTCTCGTTTAGTTCTCGTCAAGTCGTGAACTCTCAGCGCTCCTCCATACTTCTTTCCGTAATGTTGGAGTGTTTCTGAGATGGTACGATTCTAGATATGTATGTGCATATGGTATATAAATATATATATATAGGACTAAAGCAGGAAAACATTGATAATAATTCAATTTTCTTGTCGTTTGATTCAATGTTTCAAATCGTAATTGTGTGGCTAACATTGAACCGAATTATTATTATTTATAATGGTTTTAGTTTCTGTTACAGATAAATTTATTTTATTTTTCCAAAATATAAAATAAAATTCGATTCGTGAATTTGTCGGGAATTAAACTCAAAAATTTTACTATACAATTTTATTATCCTTTTTATTATTCAGATGAAATGAAATATCTCTTTCTTTTTTCATTTTTTTTCGAATTAAATATATGTACTTTAAAAACAATGCATGTAATTATATAAGAGATAAAACCGTTTTAAAATAACAACAATAAAATGACATGTAGGAAATATAATATTAGCTGAATAAAAATTATTGACATAAACTCTCGACAGCAAGAAATTTTATCAAAGTGGAAATATTGAAAACAGAATGTAAAAATAACAACATAGAGACAAGAATAAGTCATGTATCAGAAATTAGTGCTAATTTTCAAAAAAACTACTTTCCACCGAAACCTATAACCGCAACATAATAGTTACAGAACGTATTTAGGTTTCCTTTTTAAGATATGTAAAGAAAAATATTTCTTTTTAATCAGAAATAACTTATTTGAATAATTCATTCATCGTTACATTGTAATTTATCAGTTTATACAACACCAAACTATTTTGCTCGTATCGCAGTAGGTAGTTAGTGGATTTTCTACTACAAGGAAGAATATTAATCAGAGCGTACAAGTTCAGAAACTAATTTATGTTATTAAGTAGCAAAAACCTCCGCGGTATCTGGACCAATGCTGATAAAGATATTTAATGGTGGTTAGTTCAGAGGGCGGCCGTATAATTTTCCGATAGCAACAGGGCGTGCATAGAGCCGCGCTCATATTTTGCTTCAGGGGGAAGGCAGCAGTTCCAAGAACTTATAGAATGTGCACGACCAAAAATTGTGATTAATATTCGGTCTAATTTGGCCGTTAGAATTTGCCGCGGGGTTTGTTAATTAAATACAACCCTTGTATACTGAGCACGCTGCAATTAAAAGAAAACTTAATGTTTCCGTATTTGCTTTGATTTATTTTAGTAGGAGATAAACTGTGCAACTATATAAAATAATCTAATTGAAAATTTTGCCGTCCTTACTGAAAATTTCTTATAAAGCCACGGCCTAAATATATACCAAGAATTTCGACAAAAAAAACCAAAATACCGATCCCCTGCGATCTGCAGAGACTCGTTCTTACACGCTTAAGGTCTAGCCTCATATTGACGAGACGAGCAGGAGACTTGTGCGACACGAATGCCTTACGGGGCTCATATAGTACTCGCGTCGTGGGCGTCGAAGCCACACTGTTACGAGACACGTACAGGGTACATATGTGTGTACGTACAACCCCTGTGGTAAATGAATTTAGATGCTTCGTTGTCCGTATTTCTTTACGCTCTGCTTTTATATCTGGTGTCATTTTAACGTACACATGTTCTCTCATTTTAGATGTAAACAATACATAACATTACATGGGCTACATGAAGGGAAAAAGGATTGACAATGAAGGAAACATGGGCACCGACCCGGCTATAAGCATTTAGGTAAACAGACACACGTAGTAAACGGAAAAGAACATAATCCTGTAAAATATAACAGATAAATAGCAACAGAATATTTAACAAAGACGAACACAAATCTATGACATACACGTAAACTATAAATCAGTAATGAAATACTAATAATAATTGTCATTAAAATAAGTGTTATTTTTGCTTTTTCCAAACTAGAAATACTATTTTATTCATAAAAATGGTACAATTGAGCGATAAGCAGAGACTTGAAGTGATAATGATCATTGGTTATGGCAACAGAGCTAAAACACATCAATAAGTGTGTGAACGTTTTAGAGAAAAATACCCGGATCAGCTCATAATTCAATCAACAATTAGTAGGATTGAAAAAACGTTTCGGGAACATGGCGCCGTAAAATCTTCCGAAAACTGAACGTCCAGCGACATTAAATGAAGATGCACAACTTGATGCGCTACTACTAGAACAACAACTCAATTAATCAACCATCGTCAACAATCTCTCGTCATGAGTGACTTTATAATGAATTTTATTGAAAGTAATTAGTGCTTTGGTCTTCTAAGATCTTTTCAAATATTTTAGAGAGATCGGTTATCATCAATTGAACTTTTTTTGAATATTGGAGATACATTTGATACCTTGAAAGACCTGGGCTAAAGACCCTTTACTAATACATTCATTAATCAAGTTGGTAAACAGATAAATTATGATGTTAGTTAAAGTCCATCCCTACATCAAGTAAACCAAGTAAGTAAGAATTAATCCCCTAGGCCTTACGCTCCCTTGCTGGAAGAATTTTTTTAATTGAAAGAAAAATTATCTAACTTCAGTAAAGCTAACGTTGGAACCTCAAAGAGGTATCATTTTTTTTTAGACATACAAAGAACAAAACAACAAAACAAAACCAAGCGAATTTCAGACGAATGATGCCCTGCGTAGAATTAATGACGCCATAAATTTTTCATCCTCATACGCTAATACCGGACACTGAAGGGTATTAAGCAAATCATTAATATATGCAAGAAAAAGAAGCGGTGCCAGATCAGAACCCTGTGGTACCACTAAATCACACATAGCCTGTTCTACTCTGGAGCTAGGAAGATAGCGGTCGGTAAAAACTAGGACTCATTCTCAGACAGTTGAGCTCCTGAAGCAGTATTTCGTGGGTAATTGTACTGAATGCGCTAGAGTGATCGGAAGCTGAACTGACTCAAATTGGCCAATAATTGTCCATTTGATGGTTATCGCTTTTTCTAGAAGAGGAATTAAATTGACGGGACTAGTACTCATGAAGAAAGGTAAGACTCTCTTATTATTAAATGCAGCGTAGCTTATTTGCCGTTACTTATCCACATATATTTACGTCGAAACAAATTTCACAAACGCGAATGCCACTTTTATATCGCCTATCGTCTTTACTTGTTGTGTTAGAGTGGAAGACAAAAACAAACCAATCTCTAGCACAGATTTAGCGAGTCGAGTTGCGGAACTGTATCCGAAGAAGCAGAGAATATAAAACAAAAACTACATATGATATGCCTGCTCCGTATGTGGCGGACAATACTCTAACAGGTTCCCCACGGAGCGATACCGCTTTAAAAAGTCCTCACCCATAGCGTTCTTCTCGCTTCTCTAGGCGTCTGTTATTTGCATCTTGGAGGAAAAATACCCCTTCAGACCATATCATCATCCGCGACGAACATATGACGAATGCTGGTTGGCGACGAGGTAATAGTAATAACCATAACATAATAGTGGTGGTAGGATCCCCTTTTTGAAAGGATATTTTCGTCCTGGCGCAATTGAGATAAACTTCTATGCAAATTACATATATATTCGAAAAATAAAAAGGATACACCGTTTACGTAATAGCAGGAGGATTTATGATGTTAAGAAAAAATGTTTCTACTGAAAAAAAGCGTAATTTAGTTTATGATAAACTTGGTTAATGTAATAGGAGAATTTCTTTGAACTGTTAGTAATATAGATAAATAAATGTGTATTAAAAAAAAGGTTTATACAACCTAAAAAGGATAATAAAACAAATATTTTTCTTAACTTTTTATAAAACTGGAATATTTTTTTCTTAGGGTGGGGTGAACTAAGTCCACTGAAAAAAACGCAATTTTAGGAAAAAATAAAAAAATTCTTCCTTTATATAGTTTAGTGTATTCTATATAAAGCTTTTTTTAATATACAGTGCGCGCCTAAATATGAACTAAATTCAGTAAAACCGAAATAAAATAGACAGTCCACAAAGCAAAGATCTGCAAAAATCAAGAAAAAAAATTAATAACGTCATTACTAAAAAAAACTGAAAATCGACTTTATGCAAAAATGTGTATTTCTATCCAAAAAATTTTGGATTTTGTTTACGAAATCTAGTGAATGTTCTACTTAAAACTTTCTGACTTGACAGGTATTTACCCATGGTATTTAACCATTTCGATACTAAGTAAGTCGGTGGGTTAATACCTGACACAATTGGTCTCATCGAGTTATATGGTTGAAAATTTTTCGTAAATAGTACATTCCAGGTATTACTACGTCCTTTAATCTAAGTTTAATGGCAGAAGCTTTTAATTGTGGATAATTTTTTAGAACATCTTTTATTTGACGAATGAATTTTGGCAGAGATCTTTTATTTAATTACATAAGGATCATCTATAATCATTTTATTAACTCTACTGTAATGTCTGTCTGTACTGTCTAGAATTATTAACTTATTGCCTTTATCTGCCTTTGAGTGAAAGCAGTTTTTCTTCGTAGACTTTCAATAATTCCAAGCTCATCATTGTCGTAGATTTTTTGGAACAATTCAGATTTTCTCTAATCTGGCCCTCATGTGCCTCTGTTATGGAACATTTCTGCGAATTATTAAAACTTTGAATGAAAGTTTCCATACCAGCAATGATCCCTTCTCCTGGTATTTTTCAACCTTGTAAACCGTATTTCAGACCTTCATTTAACAAAGCGAGGTCGTCAGTACTAAAAGTCTGCGGTGACTGATTTATGACTAGTAGTTCTTTCGCAGGTGGCTTGAGTTTATATTCAATTCATTCACAATTTTCTGAGTTTCTTATCAAGTTTAACGACTTGATCCAAGTGACTAAGATTTATACTTTAGATCTAAGATTTAGTGACTTGATATACATATTCAATAATTTCCAAAATATATAAATGTTTTATGTTACTTTTAAGGGAGAAATCGCTATAATTATATGTTGCAATACTACTCCAAAAATAATAGTAAAGCTTAAAAGTAAATATGTTCGTTTTGAAAAATAATATAGAATTTTAGTAACTACTAAGAAGAAATTGAATGTTTGTTTTTGTTTCTTTCTTAAAACCTATGTATCATTGTTTAATAAGTAGGTACACAAATATAAATAATTGTATGTAAATAATTTAATTTCGTATAGCCTAAATTTAGTATGTACTGAAGTATGTGCCTATAAATTCTAAATTTACACCATTAGTCCAGCCAAATCCAGTCTGGGTCGTGTACTCTCCCCCCGCTCCATATTTCCCAACTTCCACGCTATTATACTTTTCAAACATCTCCCCAGTTTCTTTGAAACCCTGTAGAGTCGCTGTCACCCAGCGTCGGGAGAGTTCTCGCGCTAAAGCTTTCGCCTCTGGGTGCCCGGAATTTTCTAATCCCTGCACAACAATTGCCTGCAACGGCGGCCAAGCGTTTGGAAAATCCCACTGTTGACCGCTGTATTCCAAAGAAGTTGGTATTCCTCCTTTATAATCTAAGATGCCGTGTCTTTTCAAATAGTCCGACACCATTTTCCCGTACTTTCTACCTTCGCTCGGATGGTAAGCTCCTGTCCATAATGGTGTAACGTTACTTGCGTAATATTTTCTCCTATGTTCCTTCAGCTTTACATTAAAGTCGTACCACATATTATCTTCTTCATTCCATAAGATCTCCCTGATAGCGACGTGTAATTCTTGGGCTTTTTGTTGCCAATACACACGCCGTTCGTGATTACCCAATTTTCCGTACAGATACGACATGCTCATGAAGGCCTTGTGAAGGAAAGAGTTTAAATCGACCGGGACGATATATTTTGCTTGAGTAAAAGATAAATTGGCCCGCGAATCCCCTTTGTCATCAAAAATCCACCGGGAGGAGAAGTCCCATCCGCTCTGTACAGCGCTCTTTATATTACTGAATATTTCTTCTTTTTCCTTTTCCGTGTCCAAATGTGTAGTGAGATCTACGTCTTCATGGTATGATTCTGGCCGTGGTCCATAACCTTCTACTGCGTAGTATGCCAACTGATATTCCCGATCATATTTTTCTACTGTCAAGATTCTTTTACGGCGCCAAAATTTTATTTCACGCTTCAAATAAATGATGTTCTTTTCGAGCCATTTAAGATCATTGGTATACCTATACACACAGAAAAGTAATTAAAACTTATAAAAATCTTTGGCATGTAAAAATTTATGCGTGTGAAACAATTACACAGGCTGTCCGTAGAAAAATCAAACATCTTGAATATTTAATGAACACTGTTCCGGAAAACTCGCTGCAATACGTTAGTTCTGAAACTCACGTTCCTAAACAAGCTGCACCTTTTTCCCTTCTGTGTTCTTAGAGGAACATGAGCGATCAAGGAAAGGACCAAGGGAATCTAATATATCCGACTGTGATGTACCGCAAACAACCTCACATATGGACACTTGCCCATTGTGTTCTGACCGATGTATTCTTGATTACCCGATGACAACAAGGTCAAACGCGATTGATGTCACTTGCTTTTGGCAAAAATGTTTAATTTTTATACACAGGCTCTGCCGTGTGAATCTGACCAGTATCAAATGAACAGTACTCAATGAATTTAAAACATAAAACAATTTTATTCACATTAAAACATGCAGGAAGATTATAAGTTTCACATCCATACAAAGGATGACGAGCATGGCAAGTGTTGGCGAAAGTTGAAAAACAGTACAACTTCGGGCAACATGCAACAACTTTTCAGGCTGAAATCTATGTCATTGAGATGTGCGTAAGAGAGATTTTAAACAAGAACCTCAAAGACAAGTCAATAAAAATTTTCAGTGACAGTCAGGCCGTATTGAAAGCATTGGAAGCGCACAAATGCCACTCTAAACTGATCTGCAGCTGTAAAACCATTCTAAATACAATAGAGGCGTCTAACAAACTAAGCCTAATCTGGGTCCTGGGTCGCTCCCTTGTTCAAGGGAATGGGACAACCGACACCCTTGCAAGAAAGGGTGCCGGGGGGTGCTTCCAGGGTCCAGAACCGGCAATTGGCATATCAAGTTCGATAGCCAAACAACAAATTTGTTTCTGGTTAAAACAGAAAGTACTCCAATTTTGGAGCAATTCTCCTGGTTTGGTACATGCGAAAGAATGCATTTCACCCAATCATGTCAGAACTCGAAAATTACTAAAACTTGACCACAAAAGCGTCAAAATAATCACTGCTGTGTTTACAGGTCGAATATTTACACTTCAGATGTTCAATCTAAACTAAATTATTATTAACTTGCAATTAATGACATACCTGATATAATTTGCTGCCATAGGAGTAAGTAAGGGAGGTTGTGATCGCTGTGCGTAATAAATCCTACCACCGTTTGGTACAAAGCCGTAGATTTTGACCATGTAAATAAAATTATCAATCATTCCTCTGGCAGTTTCGTACATCTCACTTATAAGTAAACCATTTATAATCCAATAGGTATCCCAGTAATAAACTTCCCGAAACCGTCCACCAGGTATAATAATCCCGTAGCGCAGGGGAATCATGGAATATCTGTCCGGATTCTTATAGACTTCATATTTCAGCTTTCTACCTAATTTAGGCCACAGCCACACTAATCTCTTGGCAAAATTCTTCACATCCGGATCTTTAATTTTTTTGAGAAATCGCGGCTCCGGATTAAAATCGGGCGGAAACCAGTCCTCGAGTTCACCTTCTGCTTCGAAGTGGTCGCGCACGAAACTCTCTAATACTTCTCTAGACGGTTCGTCATCATACTGAGCCATTAATGTATGAAAATTGCCTACTGTTTCAAAAACAGTTTTTTTCATCTTCATGTCGACAAATGTTTTGGAATCGGTAAAAATTCCAGAACTTTGAATTGTTGTTAAGAGTTTGCCATTGCAGTAAATCGGGCTTTCACAGCCAGCTGCTATAGAATAATGTCGACATATAGATTTGTATTTCAATATGGTGTTTTCACATAGCGCAAAAATATTCCTGAAAGCAGAGTTATTATAAAGAAATTCCGTTGGAAAGGCAGAAGTACGGGTTTAGCGTTGATGAAGTTCGTTTACAAATTTTGAAAAAGGCCTTAAACTCTTTACTCCAGAATGAAACGAAATGAATGTCATTCGCACTTCAATATTGAATTATAACAAAATCTATGATACAAACTCGAATTTATAATCGACTTGAGGTAATATGAACAAATAACCTAGAAAAAGTGTCTCTATATCCACAATTAATAGTCACGAATGTGAGCAATATAAAGAAAATTTACCGTGTATATCCGGTTGCCATTTATTTGCCGCACCAATTCGGATAAGGATTTCTGTAGAAATGTTAGTTTACCATTCCTCCAGCGTTACGTTAAGGGTAAAAATTTGTGTAAAGATAAAAGTAAAGAAAAACACCCGAAAAAAATGATTTGAATATACCTTAGTGACAAAATGTTAAACGTCACTGGTTTAGTCACACAAATGACAATTTGACGGCTTGTCAAATTGTCATTTGTGTGACCTTTTTATTAATTCATTGAACTATATACTACGTAACTAGAGCTACTACACAAGAGAAGTTAACCATTACTTATGCAGCCTGTAGTTTTTCGGTATTCCCACTCCAACTCAGTGTTCCTATCAGCTTTATCTAAATAAAATTAATAATTTTTTTAAACTAATTAATTATTTAATTCATTTAACCTTATTTTGTTACAGAAAAATGTATCTATGACTTTATATTTATTTATGTATAGTTTGCAAAAATGTATAGAGGAATTTATAACTCTTATTCTTTTTCGTTACCCTTCGCTGTTAAGAAAGAGAAATAATGTTTGAGAAAGTTCTCTCATCTTCTTGCTGTATTTTCTTTTTTGAGGAGTTTTGCGGTTGTTATCATGTTAATGAAGCAGGACCTCTAGTGGAAACCCTTGGAAGTAATTTTTCATTACACCATTCAAATTTCCAGAATAAGCATTTCTTTTAAGTGCTTTATTAGTTTTATATTTATATTTATAATAGTAAGCCGAACTTGCACGATGTTTAGCGATTGAGTAGTATATAAGACATAGGTTATAAGCGAGGAATTAATGTTATTAGTGATGTTCTCTGTGGTGCATATCTCCGTCTGATATTATTTTCCTTTGTAGTTTTCTGCTGAGGATGGCAACTTAGTTGCCGAAATACGTATTCAGATGCCTTTACTCAACAAGGTGGTAAGGGTATTTTTTATTTTTAAATTTATATTAAGCCATCGTATCCCATTATTTTATAAGAAAGTTTTTCTATATGTATCCCATGCACCAGTGTTTTGAGAGCTGTTGAAATTAAATTCCTTGTTGTGGATCGTTTTGAAATAAAACTCAGTGGACTGTATATGTAATTGTAAATGAACTGATATATTCGTACTGTATGTATACTTTGTTGAATATCTTGCACTTGCTCTAAATTACGTGAGACAACGTGT
>JARFOC010000210.1:855715-904164 GCA_031763485.1 Osmoderma eremita | reverse complement strand
ATAAACCTTAAGCACCATGCTGTAATTCGTTTTATCTTTGTGAGTGATGATGTATAGTTAAACGGAAAGATATTGTTGTTTGCTGTAGTTACCTTTAAGGTAAGAGTTGTGACTGACTTCTGGCAAACCATCAAAGTTTTGATTAAATTGTTCAATCGGCCATTTTTCAAATCGATAAAAATTTTATTCAATGATTTATTAGTACTAATGAAATATCATACTAAAATTTGTCAAATGGTGCAAAGCCGAAGTGGGTTTCAGGTGTCCTTATTTTGTAATATAAAACTTTCAGTTTAACCATACAAAAAAATAAAATTCCTGCATTTTTTTACTGAAGCCATCTCTCTAGTTATGAATCTACAGGCTGTAGGCTATATAGTAGAAAATCAAGGTACCTTATATTAAAGGTGACATTATAAAAACAGCTCAAAATAGATTATTTATTATTTGCACCCTAAACAATACAATAATCAACGGCTTATTCATAGTACGTGAACCGATTGTAAACATTATTTACATTACATCAATGGTACGGTTTAAAAGAGCCTTCGCCTTGACTTCATGGATTCTTACCTATACATGTCAATGTACAAGAGGAATTTGCATAATTTATTATCTATACAGATCAGTACGCTTGACTAAATACATACATGACGCTATATTGGCGGAGCGTTCGCTCCTTAACTCCATTCGCGTTAAGAAAACAGTAGTGGGCGCTGTGATCTGCCTACGTATCATACAGGAGCAATAAGGATATATTCGGAAATAGCGCTAAATTCAAATTTATTTCAATAGAAACAGCTGGTTAAGATAATAGATAATACGGAAAATCATAAACTATAATGTATAACCTTATTGGTTATTTTTTATGCGGGATTTAAAAACTACGTGTTCTTTTCTATAGCTATATAATGTGTGATCTTTAACAAATTCATGTGTGATCCAGTAAGACATCATCTTAAGGAGAGATACAAAGAAACTCGGGTGAATAACTGTACTAACTTGAATAGTTTATTTGTAGTAAGTGTTTTAATTACAATTATATTTACACAACAATCAAATGCTCTTGTGAAGTTCAAATTGTTATCGTTCATTCTTAAAATGTAGGAAAACACAAATATTTCACATATTTCCACTTGTTTTCTTTTTAATAAAAATGAAATGAAATAAACGCATGTATTGAAAAGTCATTATTAATAAAAAAATTCCGACGATAGGTCAATTATCTTATCCACCTCATACATTTTATTTTCTTCTGCAATAGTATGTTGTATGCAATTTGTCCATTTCGCACCTGTTACAAAGTTACTCCCTTCTTTTGATAAAGTTTTTACTTCTGCTAACTTGAAGGTTTTATTGTTGGCAGCAACGTGATGCTTCATTTGTGCCCATATTACTTCGATTGGGTTTAAATTACAGTGGTATGGCGGTAATCGTAAAACTGTCGGACCACTTTTTGTTACCATTTCGTCAATCACATACGGTATTGGATTATAGATTCAAGAAGCTCAGCTTTTAAAAATGTATTATCGACAATAATTTCCCTTGAAAGAAGCCATTCAATTAGTGCGTCTATTTTCAATGATGTATTACGTAATTTTTGAGTCATAACGGAGTAGTAGGGAACATTATTCATTACAATAACGCAGTTGGGCTCAGGATTAAGTAGAACTTTTGCCGTCTACTCTTGGAACACTTAATCGTTCATTTCCTAACGATAGTCACCAGCTTTTTTTGAGTCAAATAACAGGAGACCATTTTTAAAAAACCCTTCTTCACTACCAATATGCAAAACAATCAATCGATTTTCTTTTCCAGATGGTTGTTTTAAACCAGTTGTAGTTCCCTCAGTCAATGCTTACCTTGCATCAACTACCCTTGTGTCTTTCCAAACTTTCTGTTTTGTGTGGCCTGCGTTAACCCATATTTGATCCAAATAATAAATGTTTTTCCTTATTGACGATACTTTCGAATAGCAGTTAGATAACGACGCCTCCATAAAACGATGTCTTACCGGTCTATTAACATAGGGTTTCGACTTCTTTTTTCCCACTTAAAACCCAATTGCTTTAAAATTTTCCACAATTTTGTTCGCTTGAATTCGTGTAAAATGTCATCTTCGTTAACAACCTACAAAAGATTTATAAGTTGGTTTCAAAGTAAAATAAATATATTTACACTTAATATTTTTGTGCAGGTATGCAATTCATTTTGGAGAAAGAAATAATGTACTAATTCTGGATATATTGTCTCACGAACACGTTTTTAGAGGATGAATTTATAATTCCCGTATTATCAATTTCTTTCACAATATTCCACATAATTCTTTCGCCGAGTTCAAGCTGCTTTGCAGCCAATTTTATTGATGCCGACTTCGAGTTGTCATGCTTCAACTGGCAATACAGATTGTAAGCCATTAACGTTTGGATATGTTTTCTTTGAGGATTTTTTGGCGGTCCCGATAATGGGTTATCATCTCGGTCAAATACTTTTACTTCAGTCATATTAAAACACTGAAGATAGATAGAACACACCTCAAATTATCAAGTACTGCAATAACCGAGTTCTGACAAGAACTATTTCGGAGATAATATTTAAAATATAATAAAACGGAATATATAAGCAAACAACAATTTGATAGAAAATAGAAGACAAAAGCAGCGGAATTAGAGTGGAATGCAACGAGTGAATTTCACAAATGACATTACAGTAAACATAAAAAACGCAATTATCGGTGATATATACATATATATGATGATGAAGTGATGTAATGTCCGACATACCTTCGGTTGCCTTTCCACTCAATATCGGCGCGGCAGTATATTTACTTGAGCGAACTGATCTGTATACATACATATATTATGTCACATTTGCATGTGTAGGTACATATGTATAAATCTATTCGATTACCTTAGCTATGTTTAACGTAGATATTATTTCGAAACGCATACGCACACGTAGGTTTCCTCTTTCCAATGTAAAATTGTGAGAAATGATACGTGGGAAATATTACATCTGACAAGTTTGTTTTAAGTACATATTACAGATGTAATAAGGTGACAAAACTTGTACGACACTTGGATCTCGGGGAATCTTAAAATGAAACAATAATCCAGAAGTCTCATTAAGAAAAGGATATCGATTGTAATTATAGTTATTTAAACATAATTTACACGATATACACTATTTAATATCCTACATCTGCTATACACCACATGTCAAAAGAAAAAAAAATCGAATGGACATGCGTAAGACCGAAAGTCAAATGCTTGACAGAAGAATTGGTTTTAAATAAATTGTAGTAGGTACTACAGCATAAAATAATATAATATAAATAAAGTTAAACCTTTACCTTCCTCTTTAAATTTCAGTTAGAATCTGTAACAAATCATTTATTTATATGCATGTTTCTGTCACTTTTCAACGTACATAAATCTAAGAAAATGATTTAAAATGTATTATAGTTTGTTTTTAAACTAAGAGGAGCAAATGAAAAAGCAAGATTTACACTGCAAATATTACCAAATAAATCACTAAATCATTCTGGAGGTATAAATTTGAAATATTTATAAAGCCTGTAAATGTCACAGAACGTTTTGATATCTGTGTTAGAGGCAAAGGCAAATTCAAAATGGTCATTAATTCTAGTTTAATGTTCATGAACCACGTTGTTGGTTAAAAAGTTTGTTTTATCTCGATAAATATACAAACATGATTCAGTCATGCACAACACAGTTAATATATTTTATTCTTTGAACAGTTCTACACGATTCAGAAATGTAATAGCAAGTACTAAACTGTTGGATAGCTGTAAATAGGACTAAGAGTTTCATTTTATTATTACTAATTTCACAGTAGCATAACACAATCTTTTAGATAATCTTCTCATAGCTACATGACATAATAATGACCAACTCACTGAGTCCTTATTCTCTACTCTAAGTCTGCAATGTCCGATAATTTATCACTGTCACTGTCAGAACCAACAAAAATAATAAATTGGTCAATCAGGTCATCTACAATTCCATCTAATGTGTACATTCTGGTTCCTTCTCGAATCACATGCTCAACACAAGTCCTCCAACTGACATTTTGAATATTTCTTATAGCTGTGATAAAAGTTCTTTCACTTTTCTCAATTTGAATGTATTGTTCTTGGATTCCATTTAATTTTCTATTTTTGCCCATATAAATTCAATTGGTTTAAGTTTACAATGATAATGAATAATAGTGTGCAGACATTTTTGATTACCCTGTATATGTCTTGATGTCAATGAATATATGTTCGTATAAATACATTGTAAATAATCTTAATAAGCGCATAACGTATTAGTTTCAGCTTAAATATGACAAATGCAAAATACTTCAGATCTTAACTAGCAACTAATTAACGCCATTAAATATGCAGGCACGTGTCAAGACTTACATATTACGCTTGATTATTTCAGAACGCATATGGAAAGTTTTGTATGTAGTTGAGATAAGCCGACATGACTACTACACATATGCCATGTTCTTTCTTTGATTTGTATTTTCAGCATTTAATATTTCCTTAAATGTGCATGCGGTAACCATAGGGATAATAATAATAATAGTTTATTGATTCAGAGTGTCGTATAGATAATAGAATCGGTCAATATCAATAGGGACCGTAAAGAAAGAAAAAAAGTAACGTAATAAGACAATAATATTCTAGGCTTACACTTATAACTTATGATAACTCGGAGATAATGAAATAAGAGGAAAAAGTGACAATTGATATCTATACCTATCAACTTAACTGAAAATTCCAAAGAATATTACAATAAAAAATCGTGTGTACTTTAGTAAATTTTGCATAATAGCATTTAAAAAAAAAAACGTTTTGCTTGATCCTGTTAATTTTATTCCGCCAAGTATACTAACAATCTGTTTTTGGCAAACAAAAACCATTTTGGCCGATGGCAATACTCCCCATAAAAGTATACCATAGGTTAACTCCGATTGAATCTCGGAATAATACAGTGATGTTACGGTATATAGGGGTAAGTCGCTTTTTTTAAATTTCTGAATAGATATGCAATGAAGTAAATTAACACTGGTTAACAAAATTTTTGTTCCAAGCACAAAAATGCCTGTTTCCCATATACTTTTGCATGCTGAAATCAATTATGTTTTCAGAATTTCTCCACCACCCTTAGTTTTTATGTTCCAGGATATTCCCTTATCCACCTAAAATATGCATGCAGTAGTATAGGAGTATGTAGTATAACAATAAAAAGTGAGTTTTATGTATATTCAAGCTTAATTTATTTACACAAAATCGTTCAATCGAATCCATAGATTAAAATTGATTGAAATTATCTGCAATTACTCTTGTGTCATCGACGTGCATAAAAATTAGAATGTCGGATATGAACTTGTAATTGTCGTTTGTATAAAAACTTAAAATCAAAATTATGTAAGCGTATCCCTGTGAATAATTATATTGCCCTTCATAATGCTATGGCTATTTGAATACGATATGATCATATGATAATTATCATTAAAGTAATATTTTTAAAATTTCACACCCCATCCAACGACAAATCCAGTTATTTAAGTAAGATAGGATGTAGGACAGTTTATAACGTTACTTGTGAACGTGTGTGGACGGTTAGAAACGATGCCCGGAAACTATAGCTTCATGGTTTATTAGAATACCGATTATAGACAGGCAGGGACGTGGAGATACAGAAATCCATCTATAACACATATATGGCCGCGACCTCACGTTCTATTCCAATAACAGCTTTATGACGGCTATAAATTAATTGCAAACGTGCAAATAGTGATTTTATTCTTCTTAAGGGTTTATGTTGATGGATTTGGCATGGGGAAAACCAGGATAAATTAAATTAAATATCTAATATACTGCTCCTCACCAGAATATTTTAATATCGTGAACGATTAGCTTTGTTTATAGAATACAATTTAGTGAGCATAGGTATAATCAAGGAGGAGCGTAGAGACCGAACCAGAGGGTATAGGCAGTTGAAATTTTCAGGGTGTACTGAGCATATATGGCTATCTATATCTAGGACTAATGTCAATTTTATCACGTCAGATATAGTTTTCAAAATATACAGTGCTGATTAACCCCATTTCGGAATATTAAGAAAAATAAACACAATTTTTTAAAAAAAAAATAATTTAGCATATGATGGTTAAATAGTTGTCAAGTATCAAGTGAATGTGCACATGTTTAAAGCAATGGTAACAACGATTTTCTAGGACCGTGTACACATCTATCACGTCACACTGAGAATTAGGTGACAAGTAAACTGTAGCAGTCGTTACTTCAGAATGCTTGTTTTTTTATCTAAAAACATAAAAGGAATTGTATACAAATAGTACGCAATTATTGGAATGTATTAGTAATCTTCTTAAAGAATTGTGCGTTCATTCTTTCAGAAGTAAGAAATAAAACAATACTTCAGACTAAAATGCGAGTTAAAAGAAGCGACCGATTTATGAACCATCTACACTCACCGCACACATCAGCACTCCAACCTTGTTATTTCGGTGGTAACGACAGCACCCAGCGCTCGTGCGGACGTTCTTATATTCATCCCGCAAAGCGTACGTGTCTGTTGCAGTGTTTTCAACGCTCGGGCATACACGTACTTATACACAAATATACATGTGGGTTCTTTTGTAGTAAAAAATCCCCTATTCCAAGTAAACGTAAAATTCCCCATTGCAATTTAATTTACCTGTATGTAGTACCTATTACGTGTTTATGCCGAACTACACACTCTGAAAACACTTTCACTAACTGGTTCTTAGATTATAAATTACGGCCGCAACTGTTTATGTTTCTCAGATTATTATGTAATAGTAAACTTCATATATTCATTGATAAATTGTTTATGGCATGCGATAAATGTACCTGCCATAAATTATTTATGAACTAAAATGTTTATTAAAAATATGAAGGCAATTTTGATTTAAGGTGAGTGGTAAATATAAGTAAACAATTATGATATAATGATCCAATATCCCATTACAGGAAAACGGTAGGTATATTTTAACGTTTATGGGAGATATTAAATACAAAATAGGATACGGTGGCTTTAAAAAATAAAAAATACCCTTACCACTTCGATGAGTGAAGAACTCCTGGATACGTATTTCGGCAACTAAGTTGCCATCCTCAGCAGAAACTACGAAGGAAGATAATGTTAGACGTCGCACTCTGGGAGATTTGCACCACACAGAACACTACTTACTTTATACGGGATGTACACCGTGTTTTAGGGAATTCAAATGGTTTAAAGAGGGCATGCCAACGCTCCTTAATCTTTACAATACGCCATTAGTAATGGCAGCAAAGAGATGGTATTGAAATGTCGTCTCTCGGGCGATTACATATACCGCCTGGGAGGGTGCGAGCACCTATAGGAATTGTATAACAGAAGGTAGACGTATGAGCTCCATTACTTGAAAACAGTCTGCGCAATAAAAAATTTGCTAGCTGCTGTACTTCGCATACGCAAGTGGGCTGGAGAGAGAAGAACAGCATATAGAGGTAGACTACACTAAAATGTACGATAGAAGGGGACAAAAAATTTGCTATGAATTTGAAGATTGAACCTACCCTACTCTCAAATTTTGTAAGTACCACTTTTATTTGACGTTTGGCATTTCTTGCGTTTATCATTTGCCCCTTCACACAGTCCACAGCTTGGGTCCTCAATGTCAACCCCAAGTTTCTGTAGGTGTTCTTTCAGTGCGCAGTGTCCTATGAGGAGACCTATTACTGTACGAAAATGATTCCTACTAAGATTTAGTAGTTCATCAGCCTTCTTTACTAATGACTCCTTCATACAAATTTTGCCATGACTTTGCCTGGTTGTATCTTTCCAGTATTGTTCTGGGACCCATTTTCGTATCTGCCCTCATACATTATTTCTAGACTCTCCCAGAGCAGGTTCTGGGCCCAAGCATGAAGACAATTACCCGATCTTCGCTAGCTCACCGGCTTCTTCATTGCGTACGATTCCCGAATGACCAGGCACCCACAACACAGTAACTTTATTGCGCTTGGTTTATGACTCAGTCGACATGTGCTCGTATGGAAGACCTACGGTTGTTACGCAATAATTTTATTAAGGAAGTCAAACCTCATATCACTAGTATCAACGGACGCAACGTACACAACGCCGATCAGAGTAGATTTGCAGTATTTAAAAAGCAGATGTTACTGGCTATATTTAAGAGGCACGTCAGATCAAAGGTATGTCTCCCTACTAGAGCTTCATAAATGTATTTATTATGAAATTATTTATTATTGTATGTGTATCATGTTCAAATATTTGATAGTGACGTTCTAAGAGCAGGATTGTTTTCGGAGTGCTACGCCTGACATTATATTTTTTTCTTTGTGCTTTTCTGCTGAGAATGGCAACTTAGTTGCCGAAATGCGTATTCAGAGTTCTTTACTCAACAAGGTGGGAAGGGATATTTTTTTAACTTAAATTCTATTCTATGCTCATTTTGTTATAAGGTACTAAGTTTGTTCAAAATAGATCTTACAGTATTTTCATTTATACCATATTGAATCAGAAAAATATAAAACATTTAATTAACATTTATAGAAACTTCTGCTGTACATTTTAAAATTATTAATTTTCGTTTAATTCTTAGTTATTTGCTGTTGTGATTCATAACACAACACTTAAATCCTGAGGATATGCTGGTTGTGTGACGGAAATTAGCGACATGAAAGTTGCATACTAAATTTACAAATATTAATCGCTTCTTTCTTGGAAAATAACGTATGTACATGACATATCAACAAGGTGCTAATGTAAAAAAGTGCATACTTCACACTTCGATGCATAACAATTATCATTTACGTACAGGGAAATGTTGTTCTAAATTGGTGTGTCGTAGATTAAAATCAAAACGCCTTTTTTACTTTATTATTACAAGATTATTGCATTCAAAACATATAATTGTAGAATATATAACCTCAAATAACTAAATAAATAAAAGCAATGCTGTTTTGTGTATTTTACCTTTCACTTCATTAATGAAAATCATTGTGTTGAAGAAAATAAAATGTTATTAACAACCAGGAACTTTCAGAATCTAACCAAAATATTAGATAACTGATCCATTATAGTGGAGTGCACAGTATGCGCTAACAAATCGACAAATTCCGAATTACTGCAATGCATGTAATATATAAATATATGTAATTTTCTTCCATTGGTGTATTTACAAGAATTTATGTTGGATGAATAGCTATTTACTGCTTAATTGTTAAAGTAAAATATTGGAAATATGGATATTTTGTTTATTTTGCTTAAAATTAGACAACGGAATTAAAATTGAATTTAAAAAAAAATTAGCCATGAGTGAACTGTCATTCGAACGATATTGGTTGGATGAAAAAAAAAATATGGTTGAGAAAAAATTGTAGTTTATTGCAAATAAATGATCGATTGTTTCATGTTAGGAGCGATCGTTCGAATGATCATTGATATTTCATGTTTCAGTTTATAATTCGGTGGTATTTCGAGTTGTACATGGTAACATACAGTGGCGGTTCCTGAGTTTTTGGGAGTAAGAGCTGCACTAAAAATAACTATGAATTAATGAGAAATTCTTACCTTAATTCCATTAATTGCGGAAAATAAAGTTCATGCGACGGTTTCTGTAACTTACAAACTTATACAATAAATAATTTTTGACAAAATATATCTATTTTTCTCTACCTGTTCATCATATTTCTGAATTGATTACACTGGTTAACAAGCTTTTTGTCCCAAGCACAAAAATGCCTGATTCCCATATACTTTTGCATGCTGAAATCATTATGTTTCACCCCTTAGTTTTTATGTTCCAGGATATTCGCTTATTCACCTAAAATATGCATGGATAGATATGTAGTATAAGAGAACATGTCTTGACGTTATTTCAGTTGTCGGCTAGAGTTCGGAACTGATCAAGCAGCATGCAATGGTTAATGTTTGAACTTGTCTTGACGTGTTAAGACCTGCATTTCCCATTCCTAGATAGCATCTCTTATTATATCAGTTGTCGGCGGGAGATCGGTGAATGAACATATACGCTGACGTTGTTAACGTTTTGAAGAGTGTTGCGTTGTAGTGCGTTCAAGCTATTGCAATGAAACCGCGAACATTTGATAGACTGTCAAAATGCCTAGGAAATGTGTAAACCACCCGAAACCTTTTTGCTACATTTGCCGCAAATTGACATATAAATGTTAAAAACGGTCTTTCACAACTCTCTTTAACAAGGGCTATTAGCAGTATTTGAAGGGTAAAGTAGGTGATGAAGAAAAAAGCGGGGCTCCCCATATTTGCTGTGTTACGTGTGTCCGACTTCTTACAGCGTGAGCAAAAGGTAAACGACATATGCCTTTTGCTATTCCTATGATTTGGAGGGAGCCATCAGATCATATTACCGATTGCTATTTTTGTCTAACAAATATAAGTGGTATGACTTCTAAATCCAAACATACTGTAAAATATTCTAATATTTCATCTGCACTGAGCCCAGTACCTCACAGTCCTGAATTACCTGTAGCTAAACCCCCACAGAACATGAGACTAAGCGACGATGAAAGTGCTGATGATATCAAGGCAAATGGAGCCCTGCTATATTGGCAGAATATTGCTGGACGCTGAAGAGAGATGTTTCTGATGCAAAGTATAACCGAAAGTCATATATCAGCACATTTTTCAAGTAAATATATCACTTTGCACGTCATTTTTTCATGTATACACATATAATATATACTTTCATAAAATTTCATTGCTTTGTCACTCTGAAACCCTGCCTGATAGAAAATTTCTGAAAATAGATATGAAATAAGTATAAAAAGTACTACCAACTTCACCCATTTTACCTCGCGGGACAAAATAAATCTGAAATTTTGTTGACCAGTGTTATCTATAAGCCCTATCTACCTGGTGTTAAGATGTTTTGAGATGTTCACTCCACCAATTTCGTGGGATTAAGAACCTTCATGATATGGATTTTATTTTCACAGTGTCCTCAGTGGCCTCAAATTTATTACGCCCTTGAAGCTTCATGAAGGTGCAACTATAAACAACAAGCATGGAAATCAAAATAATCGATATGTCTGTTCGCAACCATATATCAATGATTATATCATAAATTTTGTTATTAGATTGTTTTCTATAAGAACTGTTTTTGGTTTGTCCATTTTGGTAGAAAGTTATTGTGGTCGTAGACGGCCCCAGTGATTTAATTTCATTCTTTTTCTTCAAAACCCCGTCGTTAAAAACTGATTTTTAAAAGTTCTTGGACCGAATTAAACTGATACCAAATTTATCCGTTTACCTAATTTGCGAAAAAGGTAATCTAGGCACCACCCTCCAGCAATAATGTAATAAAATACAATATACATAAATGATACAATAAAATGCAGATTAAGGTAATATAAATACTAATTAAAGTTTTCCCAAATTAAGGATATATGTCCGAGTATTTCTGTTTACATTTCATTCTCAGTCGGGTGTCGCACAGTGATCCAGGACGACTTTTATTATTTATTAACAAGTTCATCTTTTACATACATAATCCTTACAGTCTGTATAAGTCTTTGAACTGCTACTTTTTGTTGGTTACTGAGAAAATAGGAATTACCTACTTGGTAAATCAATTTTAAATTAAGATTAAGTGTAAAAGGTATATGAAATAACACAATTAAAGTTTAAATAATAAAGCAGTTATTATACACAGTAGAAATTGAAGAATAAAGTTTTTATGCTTGGTGCCGATAATTTAGTCAGCCGAAGCCAAGTAAAACATAAACATAATGAGAGTAAATCAAACCGAAAAGTGATATCAAGTGCATGTAAGCGTAAAAGACACAAGATACATATACGCATACTTTTTGCAGGTAGATTTTCGGCTATTGCCCAAATTACCGACAGTATTAAAATTGCAGGTAGGTTAGTGCCCAGTTTACATCCGGCCCACATGGAATTTGCTTAATACAACACAGTGCCCTTGATTAAAACGATTTACGACATAATAACCGCTTTATTGACATACCAATTTAGCTGATGTCAATAACACCCGACCTCCGCAAAAGAAATGTAAACACAACCCGGGCCTTTCACTGGACTAGCGGTAAATATTATCACATAATCATTTTAAGTCGTAAAACGGTAAATCATTATATCTCCATATAAGTTAAGGCAGAATATCTTTTAAATGTTGGGAGTAGATTCGGGATTACCAAATACACACCACCAAACATCAAAAGCTCTGTCCTTTCCGATTTATTCTGTGCGTAAACCCATTGGCCTGCCGATTATCACAGGTGACTACAGAAACCTGTCCCAGCATAGCTAAATTCCCGGCAAATAACTTCTATGTGGATAAATTGAAAAAAATGTCCAGAATTACAAACGCTAGATTCGCAAATATTTTAAGGTCATATTTGAAACCCGCATTGTTGTATTTTCGCATTTTTTTCTCATATTTTACATGTCCATCTAATATAACCTTGAAACAGAAATAAGCAATTGTATAGAGTTATTATTTGAAAATGCTTCATGCATATTAGCATAAATCGTAAGCTTGTAGCATAAACCACTACGTTACCTCGGATATCGTTTAATCAAGGAAACTTTCATTCTCTTCAACTACATTCAGAAGCAAAAGTATTGTGAGCATCTAAAAACCGCACACACAATCAAGGTACATTCGTAGATCACCTTTGGAAAATACCAATAAAATATTCTGTTAGTTGGCAAATTCTACTGCTATTGTCATTTCTATAAACTACTTTTTTGTATCTGGATTCAGATCATATTTATTGTATTCAAGAAACCTAAATATGTAGAAGTGTTCCAATATTAAATTGGCTAAACCGGAAGTGCAAAGAAACATATTAATATTCTTGTTATGTAAATTACTATGAGTTAAGCATCTTGGGATGATAAACTTCATTGACACAGTTGATAAGTGATTGACAAATGTTTTCTTAAAATAAATCGTTAGAAGATCTTGTAATCGTTAGAAATGATTTGGTGAATGGTCTAAAGAGAACAAGAAAAGTTGTATATAAGTATGTGTTAGAAAAGAAGGGTGGAACACGATACACTAAATACAATAAGACTAGTAAGATATTTATGAATTCTAATTGAAATATTGCCAATTTCTTTGTACTTCTTTCTAGTAACGTATTTTCCAAATTCTGCATATAACAATCACTAGAACTTCGATATTTGTAATTTAATTTTCATATGTCATAATTTAAATGCACTATTTTTCCAAGTTGTTATGTTATTTTTCTAGTTACATCAATCTAAAGTAACACACCGTCATTAATAAAGAAGCTAAAATCACATGTGCAGTTATGTCAATTTTAATATAAGCGTTAACATAAAAGTCACTTTTGATACATTGCAATATATGAAGTTTTTGCTATTGTTGACGACCATTGTACATTGTAGAAATGTTTTGCGGGTGTTTTCGCTTTGTAGGATTTATACTTGTCTGTTTCTGCCAAATCCCCCGATTTCGGTGTACTTCCAAAGAGTCTCGGTCAAAGACAAAATTAAACAAAGTAGGTTCAAATTGACAATAATATATTACAAACTTCTATGTGCAAAACAATTACTCCATGCTAGGATTGATATTCGTAAGGTTCCCTGCGTTGTTGGTTTTTATATTCCGACTTAATTGCTAACGTCGGGTGTTAATAGTCACCAATTTAATCATAAAAATGCAAAAATAATTAGCGAAAGTAACAAGAGAATACGGTACTATTTATTCTAATAGGCGCCCCGGCGTTTAATTATTTAAGGCATCTATCTTCTTCTCTTCTTGTTCTTCTTGATTTCGTGATAAACAGAGTGGAACCTAGTTCTCTACTCTTCCCATGTTGAAAAATTGGCTCTAATTCTGTCGAATACTTGAGGCGTTAATCAACGGTTACTGGACAATGAATTTAATTTCCCGATTCCGGAGATAAGATATAGTGAGGTCTTCGATGTTTACCTTCCCTGTTTTGAATATCCAATGTGGCGATTGTTGGGTTTTCATGGTCCTGGACTTTGGCAAAATATTTCCGGGCAAGTTCTTTAATATGCGATAAAATTGAGGGGATTTTTAGATCCCTATGGATGTTCAAATTCCTCAAATTCTCAGGAATCTGTTCTGTTCCCTTTGAATTTTTTTTTCAGGTGGATGTTAGCAGCATGACCCCAAATTGGGGCAGCATACGTGAGCCTCGGTCTTACAGCCACTTTAAAAAGTAATAACTTTAAATTTAGATTTAATTTGCTTTTTCTATTTAGAAAAGGATAACGTTACGTTCGATCGTTGAGCGACGTCGTTGACGTGATCCCTCCAAATTAATTTGGAATCCAAGGTGACACCATGGTATTTAGTTTTCAGGCTCCAAGGAACATCAATATTAAACAGCCTGATGTTAGGCGGATTTTCCGCATTGCGTTTTCTATTAAATAGAATAGCGGCGCTTTTGTTAGGGTTGATCTCAATGCTCCGCTTAATGAACCATTCCTCCAGTCTGTCAGCCGCTTCTTGAAGCTTCCTGGCTGCCAACCAGGTGGCACGAGAGCGACAGAAGACCAAAGTATCGTCCGCGTATAGAGCCAACTGGGTGTTAGGACTAGTGGGCATATCACTTATGTATAAATTGTACAACAGGGGAGCCAACACTGAACCTTGCGAGACTCCTGCTCTGATGTCTCTTGTTCTGGATTTCGAGCTTCTGTAATAAACGTGGAAGGTCCGGGTTTTTAGAAAGGACGATAGCATGGGGACCAATGACGTTGGAATTTGAGAGCGAAGTAGCTTGTACAGAAGACCCATGTGCCAGACTCTATCAAACGCTTTAGCAACGTCCAAAAATAGTGCCCCAGTGGTGCTTTGGCGATTGAAGGATTCCGTAATGTGGTCCGTGATCCTGTGCAGCTGATTAGTGGTACAATGACCATGACGAAAACCGTGTTGCTCCGGCTGGATAAGGTTACGGTCTGTCGTTTCCAGTTCCAATCTGGAATTGATGATACGCTCAAACACCTTGCTGATACATGGAAGCAGACTAATGGGACGGTAATTCTGCGGGAAGCCGGGGTTATCAACTCTCTTCCTAATCATAATTACTTTTGCATGTTTCCAAGCTTCTGGAAAATGACGTAGTCGTAAAGCAGCATTTATAATGTTCAGAAGGGTCATAATTCCTTTATGGGGAAGGGCTTTAAGGGCTGCATTGGTGATACCGTCATATCCCGGAGCCTTTTTCTTTTTAATGCGTTTAATAATGGTTCTAAGCTCGTCAGGGATGGCAGAGGGGATGCGATCCAGAATTGGAGTATTCAGCTCTCTATTAACTGCCCGATTAACCATCTCTATATGATCGAGATCAGCGTTATTGAACACTGGAGTGAAGACATCTTCAAGATATTCTATCTATTCTATCTTTGCGGCGTTTAAAAGAGATTTATTAGATTTATTATTTATTAGGGTGCGGCGTTTATTTCGAATCAAACGAAATGCTCATTTTTATTTATTCTTTATTCTTGCTATCCATCTCAAAAGAATTGTATCGCAACTTAGTTTTGATACAAAACGACATCGTTTTGGTCTCACATACGGAATTCAATCTGAATGTGGTTAATGGGGATTCCCCTACCAACTTGACGTTTATTGTGCGTACTTCGCATAAACTTTCGGTCTCCCCACTTTGTTCCGAGCTCCCATCGCTCACTTGTCGAGGCATGCCAACACTATGTTATTTATGTTTTTACAATGTGGTGTATTGTTGTTGCTTTTTTTGTTTTGTTCTGTAACGCCCTTTTTAGGAGTTCTCTGTTGGGCCAAATATATTATTATTATTATGCGGTGTTTATTAGAATGAACGTATTACACGTACGGTATTATAAATATTCTAAATAAAATAAGACAAATGGTTATTCGACTTGATAATGGAGATCCACGTATTCTCGAAACACGTGTCGTCCCGAATTAATTAATACTTTGTGCGGGAGGAGTAATCCGAACAGTGTGTTTAAAGTGATAACATATGGCAATAAGGAAAACTGGCATCCCATATGTAGATAGTGGTAACGTAGTATGTCAGACATTTAAGTTTGAGTGAATGCATCAGTAAGAGGGAGATATGATGTGATATAAAGCAAAAAATTTCAAATGCGCGTAAAATTAGCTGTGACTGACGTTAACAACGAAAAAGTTTATGTTTAATGCTAAACATTTAAGTGATTCGGCGCTCTCTAATGGATAAATTAAATTAAAAAAAAAACTGTGAATTTATAAGTCATAGGCAATCTCCAAATTCCGTTTTCCTACTGTAAATAGCTACGTACCAAAGGAAACTATAGGAGCGAGCCACCCGGTATATAAAATGATGAGTAATTATTGAACACGTATGTAAACGCATTTGATAAAATTATCTTCCAATGCACATTTTTGTATCAAGTATACGTGCAGGTTTGTTAGTAACAACAGTTAGTTTTTACGCCATGAAAACTAAGAAAATTAACGTAAGAGTTGGGTCCAATATAATACGAATTAGTGTGCGGCAAATTACAAAATCTATAAATGATAAATACTTCTAACACGTATAAAGAATAAGTATAAGGTGAATTGAAGAGTGAAGGATAATAGCAATTTTGTGCCTCAAAAGTGATTTTACCATGTGAATAGCAAAGTAATAATTTCAACTGTGTCATAATTCAGCTGGGTAAATGTACTGTAAAACGTCAACTAGGAAAGTGATAATAAAAACTAGGTGTTCCGTTATCACAATTCTGCAACATTTAAAAGAGACTGAATGAGTGAAAATGTTTCCACATCGAATTTACTATTATTTGTGCGGCCTCTTAACGTGTGCGTGCTTAAACGTGAAATCATCGAGAGAATTGCTCGAACAAGTAACACCCACGTGTGATAGTCAAATTTATTGCCAAGGTGATCTACTGAGGACTATTCAAACGGCACGCATCTTCGATGATTCGAAAACTTTTGTGGATATGAGTATGAAAAGATCGTCGCATGAAATATTGAAAATATTTGCGGATTTAATGAAATCAACAGGTAATAAGGTCAGTCCTGTTGACACAAAACTACCTATAGATGTATGTATGTGCATACATTAACAATAAATTTAGATCAATTTTCACTTCTAAAAATTGTGCTTATATCTGTCAGAAACAAAAATTTTTTTTTTTCGATTAGGTCCAAATACGCCTTAGTTATTGCGACGTTGCTAGCATCTACTCAAAATAACGAAGTGACTAAGATATGTAGTGTTAATCATACACTTTTCTTGCTCACTTATGTACATAATATATTGATATAAAATAATACGGTAGATTGAAATAGTAGAACTAAAACAAACAATATCCTTACCACCTCAATGAGTAAAAAACTATAAATATGTATTCCCTACTTACAAAAAGTGTTAGACGCAGTATCACTGTAAAGATTTCAAGGACTGTGGGGTAGCACAATAAACACACTGTTCGGATTACTCCTCCCGTACAAAATATTAATTAATTCGGGACACGTGTTTCAGGAATGCGTGGATTCCCATCGTCAAGCATATAACCGAATGGGTTGTCTCATGATAATTTCATTATTGATTCTCCACCACAAGCTGTTAATGCTTTTGCTTGCAAATTGTCGGCTACCAACATGCGTGCTTCTACATCAACTCCAACTGAGTTATGTTCTAATATATCTCCATTTTCTCTCCAATTGGTCACTAAAGATGAGTTACCTAAAATTATGGCACACTTTCCTGAAAATCTTAACGCTGGCGGTGATTTAATACCAAGTATCGTGTGATACCAGATATGTTCCTGCTAAACCTCTATAATATAATACGGATTCATTCGTGGTAAGTCAACTATTACTAATTTGTTTGCTCTTACTCAGTTTCTTAGCAATGAATTTGATATGCAGGGACAGGTCGACGTGATATGCACTGATTTTAACAGTGCCTTTGACACTATTGACCATGGAATCTTACTTCCCAAATTGTCGACTTTCTGATGTAACCAGCCTCTTGCTTCTTTAGTATCATCATATATGTCTGGGCGACGTAGTTATGTTTATTACAAAGGATACAAATCATTTAAATTTGCACCACCTTCAGGAGTACATCAAGGATCAAATCTTGGACCGCTACTATTTGTTATTACCATAAACGCTTTCCTCTTCAGATTGGATTGCCCCGTACTTGCTTACGCACATGATTTAAATCTGTATCTGTCTACCATAATCTTGGATGATATATTCTCTTTGCAGCGCAATTTGAACACTGTTAGTGCTTGGTCTTCCGAATTTAAACTTAATTTAAATATTAGCAAATGCTGCTATGTTTGATACACAAGAAAAGTTAATTTTGTTTCCTCCACTTATGTAATTAACAACGAATTGTTTTTAAAAAAGTTTAACAATTTAATGATCTTGGTGTGCTCTTCGACTCACTACTTAACTTTTCCATCCATATATGCACATATGTATTTCTGCTTCAAAGACCCCTGGTTTTATAATTGATACCTCGAAATATTTTAATAATACGCAACTGCTAATGTCACAACATTTTTAATTTGTTATCAGCAAACTTTAGTATGCATCTCCCATTTGGTTTCCACAACTTATAAACTTACAGGTTTCTATTGAGAAAATTCAGAAACGGTTTTTGAAATACTTATGTTTCAAAATTGATAGCATTTATCCTCCACGTAATATAGATTACAATATCCTTCTGGATCGTCATAATGTTCAGTCCTTGGAAGGAAGACGTGATTTGAACGGTGCACGGTTTATTCGGAAGCTTATTAATGGATTCATTAACTGTCCAATCTGCTTGGCTTTCCTTGTACCTAAGATGAGTTATCGTAGTGACACTACATTCGCTATGCCCCCACCGAGAATGAACCTGTTACGAGGTTCTCCCATGGTAGGGATATGTCGAGCTCCATACCTCCTTTATGATGATATTTTCCTTAATTATTTCAATGAATTACTAGTTCCATAACTCCACTCACATTTGTATTTATTACATGTAGGCACACATATGTTTAGTTGCTATGTAAATTGTCTAATTGAATAATGATATTGGCATCAGAAATAGATCATAATACATAGGTTATGTATACGTGCAAAACAGTACACGTGGAATTATGTTTGGTATTATTTCTTGGATGTGATTATTACTTATTTCTTATCAACATTCCAAGTCAATTTGGTTTTCTTAATACAAAAATAAATTATTGTATATAAGAGAAATCATGTAATATATGTCTCAAATACTAATACTAATTAGGTATTTGATGCGTTCTAATTGCCACTTATTTCAATAATTCTTTTACGTCCTTCATCCACCTATTAATAATAATATTTTATTCACACATAATGTAGGAAATCTATGTAGTTACCCGTTCCACGCAGAAAGTTTGTCGACATGCATAAACAAGATTTCCATATAGCTACACCACGTTAGCGCTTGCGTGTCTATTCGCGATCTCATGATGGAAAATATTTCTTTGGTATTAGGAATTCTCTTTTTGACCCAACAAATAGTTTGCCCATACAAACATTAGATTTGTTTAACTCGAATAAATGTATGTACGCACAGCGGCGGTTCGTGAGTATGTTTAATGGATGAGCAGCAACAGACACAACACCGAACATTTTTTATTATTATTGTCATTATTAAAAATAAATAAATGATGTGTCAAAATTTTCATTTTCCTTAATTATATTTAAATGATGAGTGCCTACTCTGCCAACGGACCAACGACATTGCACCCTAATATCCCAATCCATACCCCATTTAATTTTTGCGTATACTGCGTGTGGACAGTGTACACAATATGTTTATTTGTTCTTGACCAGTATCGTATCATTACAGGATCTGAAGATCGATGTAAGAAAAATTAGATTTGTCTGTGAACAAAAGGCATTGATTGATTGATTAATTGATTAAGTCCCCAGTGCAGGGAAAGGTCTTTCATATCCCTTAACACTGCGGCCTTGAGGCCTATTGTATTACTCTGCATTCGAATCCTTTTCCGATATGCCTCGCAGTGCGTCTATTACACCTGCTTCCTTAAGGCGCTTCTCCGATGGCTTAATGTGTAGTATTCGAAAATAATGTAAAAGGCTGTTTCCTACTCTTCATTGCATAATCTACACAGATGTTCCTCTCTGTAGACTCTCATTCTGTGCAGATGTTTCCGTATGTTGTCGTGTTCAGTAATCACCCTAATCTGCGTTTTGACAAGAGATAGTATGTGAATTGCCAAATGTTGTGATGGTTTCCTCATCATCTGTTTACTGTGTTTCTGCCCTACTACATGGTGACAGTGTTTCTGGTGTTGTTCAATCATCTACTCAGTTACCGCACCACGCGCAGCAGTTTTTGTGATCTCGAGCGCTGGTTCAGATCCAAAGAAGGTCATTTCCTTGTAAGCTGGTCCACCTGGTTATTGCCTACAATCCTCCTATGCCCTGGCAGCTACATCAGCTTGACTATATCGTTTCGTCAGGTTTTGAAGGGCTTGTAGACATGTGTAGGCATGTTTTCCAGGCTGGTACGGGACCAGCCTGGAAAACATGCCAAGATGCCAATGGCTTTAAGGCAGCTTCAATGTTCGTGAGAATTTAGAGCGGTTTGCTTTGTGCTCCCTGCTGCAGACCCTCTTTAGCACAGATTTCAGTTTGAAGCACAGAGACGTGCTTTCCCAGAGATACTTCGCTCCGGACTTCCCCCCTCTCCAGCATACTCCTGTCCCCGCATACCTGTGCTCGTTTTCGATCCGTCTGTGTGCCAGATTCTCGTCTGCTGCGATATTCGTTTCAGCCTTTCTCTCCTTTTTGTTTGTTGTAGGAGGGTGTAAAAATCATCGAGTCGCCAAAGGCATACGAGGCATTATATTATCCAGTGAACGACTTTATGAAATATTAAGTTTGTTTTCAGGGTTACTAATTTGTTTTTAATAATAATATCCCTAATACCACACGTTGTATGTAGTACAAAATTGTAAATTATATCCTTTTCTAATTTTACGAACATATACTCTTGCAAACGTAATAGCTTTCAATTGAATATTTCGGTAAACCTATTGAGAAGCAGCCGAGTGTACATATTTTTCAAAAATAAATAATCGTATGAATATTATGTATACATACACATGAATTGCCACATACAATTAACTAAATGTTGCCTCATTAAACAAATTTGTTTGAACCACTTATTTTCAGGTGAAAAAATATACTTACAAACACAGGAAATAATTTCACTGACACTCCTGCTTAAATTTTCTCTATGCAATTATGAAAATTAAGCACATACATACAATAATGACACAAAATTGACATACAAATTACTGATAAATATCGTCTACAAAAAAAAATCCCCTGCGCTAATGACCTGAAATTAAGTGTTGTTACAGAATTCTAGCAATCCGAACAATTTGATTTTGTTCTTAAAAATATTTTGAATTATGCCATGCTGCTTGTAAAGTATCCATTGAATAGAAATTACCATTTCAAAACAACACATTGTAGATCAAAGGAGCAAATACTGAATGTTCGCCCAATATTTATAAAAATTTTCAACAAAATAATGATCAGAAAGTGTACCGATGACAATACACTTTCAAACTATCCTTAACTACTCTTTAAATGAAGCCGGAAGATAATATTGGTAGTGATATAACTATTAAATAATTCAATACATTGCTAAATCAATGGCAAAATAATAATTTGTTACGCCATTATTTGATAATAATACTTTTAACTAATTAAATTATGTTGTTGTAGGCAATAATCCAAATAAACCACAGCTAGTGAATTTTATCAACGAAAATTTTGAAAGTGGTACGGAGTTAGAGACGTGGATTCCTACAGATTTCAACGCCAAACCTGCTTTCATATCTAAAATAACAAACACGAGGGTAGCAAAATTTGCTGAAAGAATCGTTGCAACTTGGAAACATTTAGGCAGGAAAGTGAAAGAAGAAGTCTTCGATTATCCCCAACTGCACTCACTGATACCTATCCCTAATGGTTTCATAATACCAGGTGGTAGATTCAACGAGTATTATTACTGGGATAACTATTGGATCCTGGAAGGATTACTACTGTGCGAAATGACCGACACAGTACGAGGTATTATAGATAACTTTATTGCAATGGTGAAAAAATATGGATTCGTGCCCAATGGGGGTAGAATTTATTATACTAACAGATCCCAACCACCGATGCTTACCTTCATGGCTAGAAAATACTACGAGGCTAGTCAAAATTTAACTTGGTTAAAGAAGAACATAAACTATTTGACTAGGGAAGTGAAGTTTTGGGAAAAAGAAAGAATGAAACGAATCCAAATTGGCGGTACATATTACGATATTGCATTTTACATCTGCAAAAGCGACGGGCCCAGACCAGAGTCTTATCGAGAAGACATCGCCACTGCCGGTACAATTACCGACCACACGAAGAAACAAAAGTTGTATAAGGAATTGAAAGCAGCGGCCCAGAGCGGTTGGGATTTCAGTTCAAGGTAACTTTTTCATATAATATGAATAATAAATGTAACGGTTTTTTAAGAATATTAACTTGAAATATAAATATTTTATTCGGCAAAGTAAGCTTAAAGTCCATTGCCTCAAATAAAATTGTGTTTTCTTTAATTTAAAATTATAGTAAGATAAGATAAAGCCTCATGTTAAAGGTATGTGTCAAATCTCCTGCACTTCTCCATCATAAAACCTTCCGATTATATTGAAACTCATTGCCATCAGCGCTTTAACAAATGAAGGTTAGCTAGTAGCACAAAAACCTATACTAGTATTTCATTATTTATACTGCTGTATTAAGAATTGTTTAGTACAAGAGCATTATCCCTTTGTACTCAATGGTATCTTTGTTTTAGTTTTACTATTTCAAGCCACCGTATCCTATTTTTTTAAATACATATAGTTATTTGAAAATGCAACAATAGCAAAACCTTGTGCATTTCGACTACAAAAAAAGACGTACAACGTAAGGTGACTAGATCATGATCAACTACAAAAAAGCAACTGTACGCAGTTGTGCAATTACATGAATGTATGAATATGATTGTTAAAACAAAATTTTGATATCTTATTTTTCATTCAAACAATGAAATCTGTTAAACTAACAAATATATGCTTTCAATATATTGTATAATAAATTGGGTGATCCAAACACAAAGAAATTTAATAAAAATATGAATGTTGCTGCAACAGCCAGCGTGTAAGCACTTCAAGGGAGTTCTAAATAAATAATTTGAATTCATCAAAAAATTAGCAATACACTCATTTTTGCTGACAACAAAATTCTTTTCTTCAGTGTAGTGGAGTTTGTTCCATTCCAATGAACAACAACTTTACGTCTTCATTATTGTTTCGTTTCCATAGAACTAAACGTCTTAAACATACGTAAAATGTCAAAATTAGTGTCTAAACAATGGCTAGCAAAAGTAGAATCTGTTTTCTTGTTTACGTAGCTTCGAGTGTGTTCGGACGTCCGGGTTTTGAAAGATCTTCCTGCTTGTCCTATCTAAATTTTATTGCATCACCAGGTTAATCTATAGACTCCCGAATAAGACAGTTCGTCAGTTTGGTCCTTATTGTTTTTTTTTTAATAAATACCGATGTTATTGCTTCCTTTATATGATACTTTCCCTATGCCTACTTTTTTAATAAGTTTACCAATTTTCTCAGATATCTTTCCTAAAGGAAGTATAGGTTATAAATTCTTTATTTGAAAAATTTTGAAGAAATTAATGAAAGAGTGAGACTTCTGTTTTTTGTTTTTCTATTGTATAAATCCTGTTTAGTTCTAATTCAAAATTGGATTTGTTCATAGATATATTTAATAGTCTATGAATCACACTGTGATATGCAGCCAATTTATGGTTGAAGGGGTGGTGTGAATAGTAGTATCAGTATTAGTTGGTTTATACAAAATAGCATATTCAAATCTATTATTATTATGAAAAATCGTTAAATCTAGGAAGTTTATGGAATTACTTTCTTTCTCTTCTACATAAATACGGTTCATTCAAATACCGATTACTAAGGTACATTTGTGAATTACAGACACATTACATTATTTATAGAAATCAAACATACACTAAGTAAAAGGGTGGACTGTTAGCTACTTTTCAACATAATCGCCGCCAATGTTAAGGCACTTACCCTACGAGGCACAAGCACCTGCAAACCGTCTTCGTCTAAGGTGCGATCAAAATATGTAATATAATGCCGTACTTCCTCTTGAACTTCGTCGTCATCTTCAAACCTTTTACCCGACAAATTAGGTTTCAAGGACCCAAACAAATGAAAATCAGTAGGAGCCAGGTCTGGATTCTCATCCGTTTTCGTTGTTCATAGTCTTTTTCGCACACCTTCAGAGCCATGCGTCCACTTTTGAACTGTTTACACCAAACACTAACTTACTTTAGACTCATAACGCCTTTTCAATAAGCCTTCAGTATTTTTTTATGAATCTCGGTAGGTGTTTCAGTATTTGCATGAAAAAAAAACGAATGACCGCTCTCACTTCAAATTTGGAGTATGTTTCAATCGGCTCTGACATTGTGCGGCTCTCACCGCACACGTTGTACTGAACCTAAGGCAATGGCAATAGCTACATATTCAGTACATATGCACATCTAAAATCCGTGCAAGTTTCAACTTGATCGGAGCGACGTAGGCGGTATATTGCTCAAACGTATCTTAGTAACCGGGCATACCTCGTATTACATTTACAATAGACCTCTAAAAATAAGAGGTAATAAGAGTATCCCTTAGTAATATGATTTGCCCATATTACACTCCAAATTATTTTTTTATAAATCTTCCGTGTTTCAGATGGATATTTGATGAAGACGGTGGTACAAACGCAAGTTTATCATTCACACAACCAACCAGAACAGCCGCAGTAGATTTAAACTCATACCTCTACGGGGCTTTTCAAAACCTAGCAAGGTTTTATTCGCTTCTAGGATACAATAGACAAGTTCGTTACTGGAAAGCTAAAGCAAGGAAACACTTGCAGTTGTTCCGAAACGTGTTTTGGAACGACCAAGATGGTACATGGTACGATTTCGACGTTGAATTAAAGAAGCAACGAAAGTTTTTCGCGGCTAGCAACTTGGCGCCTCTGTGGGTGGACGCGTTTCATAGAAAGCACAAGCAAATAGGAAAAGTAGTTGAATATTTAAAATCGGAAGGTATTGTCAATTACCCCGGGGGAATCCCAGCGACCAAAAAATACACGGAAGAGCAGTGGGATTTCCCGAATTGTTTTCCTCCGTTACAATCTATAATTGTGCAAGGTTTGGAGAAAAGCGGTTATCCGAAGGCGCAAGCGTTAGCGCGGAAAATTGCGCAAAAGTGGGTCGAAGCGAATATAATAGGGGAAGAAACCCACGGAGCTATGTTTGAGAAATATCATGCGCTATATCCTGGTCAGTGCGGGCAAGGTGGTGAATATGAAGTTCAGACAGGTTTCGGATGGACTAACGGGGTAGTTTTGGACTTTATAAACAAATATTACACAGAGGAACAAATAACAGACTATAACTTATACTGAATATTGCGTGTCTCCATCACTCTTTAAATTTAGAATATATGCTATTTATTTATAAATAATGAAATCATTTGTAAATATGAATTAACTACACATTAGTATAAGAATCTATTTACCTGTTATTTGTACGTATGTTTGTATTACATTGTAAGTATCTGAAATAAATAGTAGACGGAACCTCAATACTGTAATGTTAAACTGCTTATATACTGCCATGATCTTATACAGCATCTTGCGGTGATTCGAAAATTCATCCTTATCATATTAGGTTCGTGTGCCAGAGACGCTGTCGCTACCATCAAATTGTTTATCATCAGAGTTAATTAAATACGCGCAGGACTGCCACCTATACGGTTGATATTTGAATTTAATATTAGAGTTTCCATTAATATCCGGGGCTCAATCGGTAAAGATGGTCTCTGTTTTATAGGAAGTAAGGGGAGTCCAGCCAGCGACAATTAATGGGCATAAAAAATGTTACTAAATCAAAGAATACTTTATTGAGAGATTAATTAGATTTATATAAGATATTAAATCTTGTAAATTAACAAAAACAATTACACATCAAACAACACCACACAACAGAAGGGTTTTGGAGAAATTTCACACACCACATCACGGGGCCACCAGACGAAGAACGACGCACCAGTGGAATTAACCGAACTCAATTTGCCACCATTGAGGCCCGGAAGGTCGTATGCTGCTAGCACAGTTTGGTAACCGTCGACACACCAGTTACATCGCGGTACAGTACATAATGATAGATTGCCGTGGTAATTTTTTATGGTAACGGGAGCAACGAATTAAATAAGGAAAAAAACAAATAGAAAAAGTCAAAATTGTATAAGTCAAGTGATAGAAGTAAAAGGATCAAATAAAAAGTTTATTCTACTTAAGTAGAATAGTGATATAACGAATGAAAAGGAGAGAGTGATTTGGAAAGAAAATGGTGAGAGAAGAAGGATGGAGGAATTGATAGAGAGTCAGCCTTATAAGAAGATAGAATAGAGGTGGTACACTAACGCACACTGGCGCAGGGGTAGCTTAAGATATTTGCAAATTGAATTCATTAATCAAAATTATTTGTACGCATTGTTTGTGAAGGTAACATTTCTGCATTATATTTTTAACACATCTTTAGGCTTTTCGATATTATTCTAATAGGTTGCAATTTTTGATTGTCATTATAATTTAAATTAGCAAGTGTCAATTAATTGTCATTCAGAAGTTGCCCTGCTTGGGTCAACTTGACATAAATAAAAAGAATCCAAATTTATTTAATTTATTATTATTAAAATTCATTTGAAAGTGAATTCAGCATTTTGTAATAAATGTACAATACACACCGCACAAAATATTAGACTCATACATATTCTTGAACTCAGTAAGCGGTTGCTCCATCTTTGGCTCGCATGGCAGAGGTTCTCTTCGCAATTTCCTCTCTAAAATCGATGAATGTGGCTCATTATTGACGGTTTCCAACAATCCATGGCGAGTTATAACATGATTGGTGTTTACTATTAGTAGGTATGTAAAAAATAATTGAAAATATGATTTATTGTTACTAGAAAGTACCAATTTATTATATTGCTTTATTATATTGTTGGTTACAAAGCACAGCTCTCAAACACAAAATATTATACGATTACAGTTACTAGCCAAACACAAACTTAATATCTAAGACTTTGTATGCAGTCATTAGGAATAGGCATGCCTTCATTTTACACCAACACCAACAAACAAATGAGATGTCAATCGGCATCTACGATCAATGATTGTTTGACACTTAAAGCAAACCGAAATTAAATTACATGGGTTAAAACTTATTTAATAGAATGAACTTCATATATATCATACCGCCAGAATTTTCATAACGATAAATTATTCGGAAATTCTATCCTTAATTTTATTAATTGCGAAAAATAAAGTCCATGCGACGGTTTTTGTAACTCAAAAACTTGTCAATAACCTCAGAATTAAAGTTTTTACAACCATTTCGGATCAAATCCTATTTTTATTAATAACATAGCTAAAGCATGTAACTGTTCTTGCGACACAGTGTTTCTAATGTTCTTTTTATCCCTTCTAGCGTAGAAAAACGGCGTTCTGCTCCGGCATTGGACACTGCTGTTCTAACTAAAATCCGTAAAAGTTGGTAACTTCTTCAAAGGTATCTTCAATATTATTTCTAAGTATAAAATCTAACACACGCAATGCACCACCAACTTTTCGTAGATCTCGTGTGCCGTATACTGTCGATTTAGTTTTTAATATGTTTTTTTTATAATAAAGGATATGTTTCTACCACAATCCTAAAATTATTTCCGGGAAATATCAGGTAAGCAAATAAGTTCATGCGGTTTTTGTTTAAAGTAGGGTACCATGAATGTGTTTTAAGTTGTTGATCAATTGTTTGTTATCTATCATCTACTTTAGTACGAATCCTTCTTTTATCGGATACATACACATGTTGTGTGTTTCTTGTGTAATTCCTAGTTTTAAATAATTGAAAATGCTAACGACTAAAATTTTAATTCGAGCTTGTTTACTCCATGAACACAAACTTGGTACCAAACCTGCAGTAGCGGCGAGAAAAGTATGTACCGAATTCAGAGTTGATGCCGCAAGTGATCGAATAGTACTGAAATGGTTCAAAAAATTTTCTTCGGGATATCTCAGTATGACCAAAGCTGGGAGACCGAAGACCAACGAGGATATGCAAGAGTTGTGGAGGAAAATTCTAGTAGAACGTACCTGGAGCTTGCAGAAAGGCTCAATGTGAATAACGAAACCATTCGTTTCCACCTTCATCAGCTAGGAAAGAGGAGGAAGTTAAGCAAATCGGTCCCACATGAATTGTCAAGTCCACACTATCGACCAATTTTGCGATATCAACTAAATCTGTCTTCAACTTCCGATATTATGATATCATATACTTTCCTTTATCAACTCTTACACAATTTTCCTGAATATGGCGTTTTGAAGTAGCAGCATATGTTTCAGTAATTTCGGAAATTTTTTTATTTTTGATTTGTAAAATTTAGTCAACGCTACAGCTCGCCAGCCTTTATACACCGGCCGCCACTGATACTTTACTTTTCTTTTACTCTAATTTAACAATTAAACACAATGAAGAAGGAACTTTATCCGCAATTTGTGAAAATGTACTAATGCTCTCATAAAATAGATGGTATACTACCTACAACAATCAAGACGCCCTTTTAATTTATATAACCTTGATCTTTTGGATGCTGGTCTATATTAGTAATTACCACGTTTCCTTACACATAAAACTTATTACGTATATTGCAGCAGCACAACCAATTATAAATATTAGTATTCCCTCTTTGTACCGCTATAATTCTACATAAGTATCGTAAGAAAAATTTGTATAAATTTCAGTTTTCGGGTTATCCGAGTATTTCAAATGTTAGTTTACTTTACCATTATAAACTTTGTGTAACTTATTAAGGATTGTTCTAAGTATTGTTTGCTCATCAAGGCATTCATAATATAGTCAACTGCTTAGTAATACTTTTCGACGAAGACATGGAATACATGCCTTCCAACCAATTTTGGAAATTCCAGCAACACGGATTAGAACAAATCGTATTGAAAAAATTGCACGGCTTTGAGCACGACCCTTCGCTCGGTACATTTGTTTATTACACCGTTTTCTAGGTGTTTTATGTACCTATGATTTTATGTATTTTATACAGGATGTCTTATAATAAAAGGCGACTCCGTACCGCCTTTGTTTATAAGATTTTTTCTGAAAACAACAATGAATCACAAATTTACCTTTACATAAGAAAAATTTGGGAAAAAGTAACAAAATAATTGTTTTGTCGTGTGTAAAAATACCACTAGCATTGAAAATAAATGACGGGCTCCAAGCTTTATTCAAAATTTATTTAGAAGCTAAAGAAAACAAAATGGAACAAAAAAAGGTAAGAAATTATGTATTATTATCTCCTCTGCTCAAATTGCGCTGTATTTTGTGCTAAATATTGACAGCATCTTTGCGTAACACCATATATCGCATTGGATAACATTTCAGCAGGAACTCTCTGGCAATCTACGGTAATTTAATTTCTTAACAGAATTTCAGCTTCTGGAGGCGTTACATAAACTTGGTCTTGAATGAGGGATAGCATCATCCCGCTGAAATATCATATTTCGAAACGTATTGAGCGGTAGCTCTTCAAGAGAAATTTCCAGATCTTCGCGCAGGATCCTGTGGTATTTATGCTAGTCTAGTTTACCATCAACAAAGATAGGCCCAATGAGTTTATTATGCCTGTAAATGCTGCACCAATGCTGCACCAGACATTTACAGAAAATCTCTGCTGAAAATGGCCTTCCAGCGTCACATTCAAAATAAACTCGAAGCATACTTATGTAAAGGTATACTTGTGATACATTGTGGTTTTGAAAAAAAAATCGGCCCTAAAACCTTAAAACGCTTAAGGGCTATAATTAATTTTATCAGTCATCATTTTATAGCCTACATCCAGGCATTTAATTTTCCGTTTCAATTGTTAAAATCGGCATATAAATAAAGAGGAGGTACAGACTCGTCTTTTTTTATAAGGCAGCCTGTATATTGTGTGTAGTTTTTATATAGAGCTGTCTCCATCTCTGATTGGCCCTCGGACCTTTCAGAGATTCTTCTTTGAAAGTAAGGGAAAAACGAATAGTTAATTCGGAATCAACAATCCTAAAATAAAATATATCTGCATCTTCTTTAAATTAAACTGAATTAAAAAGTTCAACATTTGTCACAAATGTGTAGGTATTCAGTTTCCTTTTATTACGCAATGTTTTTTTTCTCTATGCGCTAATTTATATTTTTCTCACCAGGTTTTGTAAGGCCAATTTCCACGTACCATTATTTTATTGATCGATGCCCGGGTCCCAGAAACTTTAGACAGAGGTCGTTGACGAATGTGAAGTGATAGAAATGGAGAAACGAACTATCTGATAAAACGTCGAATCGGTATTAAAAGTGTGTATCTAATATTCAAAATAATAATAGTACAATATGTTAACCTTATCTTATCTTAATCAGCAAAATCTGTTTCCTTGTTTTAATCGCAATTCAGTGATTGTGAAAATCTAACCGCTTAGCACACAAATTGCCTTTCTTGGTGAGTATCAATATCCCTATATCACACATAACACATCGCGATTTAGCATATATGCACTGTCAATTGTCAATTTAATAAAACTCGAAATATCTGCAATAAAATGACAGTTATTAAAAGTCACATACGTAGTAGCATAGTTTAGTAGACACGATACATACGTATTTGCACAGTTTTCAGTACAACTAATGAGCGATTCCTGACGAATTATACCATTTAAAAAAGGGAAAGATGTGCCGATAACATTTGCTAGTATATATAAACGTAACACCGGTCAAATATTCTGACAGATTCAAGTCAACAAGCACAAGATAGGGGAAAAGAGAATAAATAGTTCATCAGTAATTAAATACCATTATACTTTATGTCATTACTGTTGCTACGAAACCTTCAATTTTTATAGGCATTCTTTCTTCTTTTTATTTTTATATTGGTTATTATATTTCCCAAAGAAAATTTCCGAGATGATGGGAATACCAGTAACTTGTTTTGAAAGTTAACACAGCACCTATTAAATATAACATTAAATATTTATGATTTTTTTTTCAGGATGAATTGAATGTATTACGGAAAGCCACACTTATTATCACAAGCTACCGACTCATAGCCCCTGAAAATGTGTTTATATTATTGGACAACTTAGTCGCTTCGAAAATTGAAACTAAAGTACTCTACTTTAAAAAGATTCTGGAGATTGTGGTTAGAAATCAAACTTTAAATTATTGTCAAAAGTATTCAGTGATTAGTGTTGCTCAGTCTGGTTTTATAAAGAATTATTGGTGTGAAAGTGCGTTATTAAGTGTTCGTAATTAATGGATTAAAATTATCGATAAAAGAAATTTTATCATTGCATGGATTTTAAGGGTGTGTTTGAAATTATAGATAGGGATTTCTTATTGAATAAATTGTGCAGAATTGATCTTAGAGGAAAAATTCGTAAATGGTTTGATTAATATTTAAACAATCCAGCCGAAAAAGTAAAATTTTACAATGTATCTACCTGTAATCATATTTATTGTGTGGTACCACAAGGTTGAGTATTAGGACCGCTTTTTTATCCTATATAGCAATGATATTGTAGTGTCAAATAAAAATGTTTGTAGGTTATACCATATCTGCGCGGGAATAATTCAAAAGGTATGGTGGAAAAGATAAATATAGGTCTTTCCGCAATTAATGAGTGGTTATGTGATAATAATATGGCTGTAAACCTAAACCACAAGTATTGACTTGTGCCAATAACTTCGCATAACCTACATACATAATGAAAATATAACATTACTGTAAATAAGCATATACCTATGTATTAGAAACAGCTGTAATGATAAAAAACCCTGGGGCAATGATTGATCAAAATTGAAATTTTAATGAACATCCGGTTTACAATTCCAAAGAGATTGCAAACAAGGTATACATCTTCCAAAGGATCTGTAAAAACTTATTGTATGTATGTTACATTAGTGTTTCATAAAACTATTACCGTACTTGGTTTATTGTTCATCCTTGTTATATAATTTATCACAAAAACAAATGATGCAACTACATAGAGTGCAGAACCGTGCCATGAGAATTATTCGTAATTATAACAGATACACACCTGTGTTTGATGTTAAACACGTTAAATTTAATGAGTGTTAAACAAAAAATTATATTTACAAAATTTATTATAATTTATAAAGTAAAATTCAAATTGGTTCCAGCTATTTTAGTATGCAAATGATATACACAATTATCAAACCAGAAATTTTTATTGCAAGCAATCGTCAAACTAAGAACATATCTATAAAACAGTAAAACTATACTTTACTGTTTTATAGAAATGTTATACAGAAATTTTGGACAAGCGTAGAGACCGAACCAGAGGGTATAGGCAGTTGAAATTTTCAAGCTGTACTGAGCATGTATGGCTAACTATACCTGCAAAATTCGATTCAGCTGTCCAGAACTGTCGGAAAGAAAATTAAAGTTGAGCGACAATCTAGCAAATTTTGATACATTATTGCAAAAATTTCAATTTCGGAGACAATTAGAGCAATTTATTAGAATATAAATTAGATAGATACAAGCAGGGGAGGAGGACCTGGCGAGCAAACAGATTAGAGAATGGAGGGGGCTAGCAAGAAACAGGAGGAAGTGGAAAGAAGTCACACAGCTCAAGGCCTAGATGGGCTGTATAAGCTGACTGTATATATATTGCACAATATTAATCATCAGTACTATAAATGGTATTAAGATTAGCAATTACCATGCCATTTTAAGAATTATGACCAACAATATTACCGAAGGTGGAAACCGATACAGAAATTGGAAACATGCAACCATAGAAATAATATTATCGGTATATACTTTAAGATTACATACATATTGGCAATTTATTTTCCACTTTTTGTTAATTTTCATATCAACAGTGGTACGTTCCTGGTTATTTTATCGCGATTCACTGAGCGCTAGTATGAATATGAGTGAAATGAACTCATATTCATTCTCGTAAGTACGTACCAACAATAGTGTGACATACGCACAAAAGCAAATAATAAAAGATTAAAATTATTAAAGCGTGAATTGTCACGGTTATTACTAAATTCAAACAAAATTAAAGATACGCATATATATATATATATATATATAAATACCGCAATTTGTTACCACCACATTTCTATAGCAAAATTAGTAAAGGTCTGTACTTATGTTGTACATACAACTTTTTGGCTTCATTCAACTCTACTGCTCCTTGTGGCCATAGGTAGTGCTGATCCATAAATTATATTGCAAATTGATAGTATCCAGGTATGTAAATATGTATCGTATATGTGCCAGGGAAATAATCTAATCTATCAAAAATGAATGTACCAATCAGGGTTGAGATGATTTGGATCATTTGAATAAAATCAGAATTTCAATCATGATTAAAATCAAAGTGATCTTCATTTTTAAAAAATCGTGATTTTTTTCTCAGCCCTACATTTTCTGTACTACGTATTCATACAATTAATTGTTTTACGAAGAAAATATAAAAAGAAAAATTACATTTATCATTTCTCTATTAACGCATGACACATTACATAGGCACATTATCTTGGCACCTTCCCAATTTTTTAGAGCCAAAATGTAATTAAGGCGGCTCGTATTGTTTGTCCTATGTCATACCATAAAATGTCTGAAGATTCACGTTCAGGGATACGCAAGTAAAAAATTAATGAAATTCCTCCACTCAAATGCGATGATTAGTCAATGGAGCTGTCTATTTACCCAAGATAAACACAGAGATAAGACATAAAAACAATTGTGCACGTTCTCTATGCTCAAGGGTAAAGGTACAGTAGACAGGGAAAGTTTCTGAACGTAAATATCAGAACGTAGGAATAAGTAATATTTCAAATGTTATTTGTGTGCAATTTTCTTCATTCGTTTTTCGAAATTTGTGGTGGTCCTGACAAGGATCGATGAAGCCAAAACATTATAAAAGGTGTGCGCACCATGAGCTCTAATACAGGACCAATTTGGCTACGAAAGTTATTACATGTAACCTTTGCACTTTCTGGAGATGATATGGTTGAAGCAAATTCCTCTTTAAAATTTTATGCACTGTACTTTGGGACACATTTATTTCTCTCGCAATGGTTCTCGTACCAACCTTTTCTTCTTCACTTTCATGACTTTAAAAGAATCCGTGCTATCGTGGGGTGTTTTGACATCCTACTCTTTAAAATGTAGTTATTTTGTTAATTATAGTTTTTCTCCTGCTGTAGAACCCTAAACTAGGCTCTTATGTTGCGATATGTTTAAGAAAAAACAAAACTTTATTCAAAACGAAAGAGAAAATTTAACATGTACTCAGATTTTTACAAAATTCTTATAATTTATCTTTCTAAACATTCTCTGCATTTTACGAGTAACTCAGAATTATCCTTGCAGACATGCTAACGACAATGATGGCACTTGGTTTTTATTTTCTTGTCTTTGCTTCCTCCGCAGATGTGACACCTTTTGTAGATTCTTACGGGTCCTGCTACTTGTGACTGTTGTTGAATTTATTAGATAATGCGTTTTTGAATCACATAAGCACATAATCTTAATGCCATAGTTTTTTGGTTTACTTATGATATATTGGCGAAAAGAGCAGCGGCCTCGAAATCCAACAAGCATTTCATCTACAACTGCATATTGGCTGCAACTGAAATTTTTCGTGCAGTTTCTATTGAAAATTTCATAAATTTTTGAAATTGCAGCAAGCTTATCGTCATTGTCAATCCTGTTCTAGTTGTTTGATCGTCAAATCTTAGCGTTGCCAAAAGAAACAAAAACCGTTGTTCAGAAGTAACGCCTCTAAAAATACCTCTTCCCGTACCATCCGTTGCAAAAAGACTTCTAGTTTCTTCGTGATTTGATTTGAATACTCCTGCCTGATGAGCGTGAATCGTTTTAGTCAACGGCACTGTGTTATATTACGCAAATCTAATATGAATTCGGTTGAAGATTTTTTAGATATGCCTTTTTCGAGTTTGCAAAAAAAAACTCAAATTGGGTCACTGGGATAAATCAAAATAGACAAAGCAAAAACGGTTATTATAAAACACGATTCAGTAGTGAAATTTATGAAGATGCATCGTGGATATGTGGTTGTGAAAAAAAAAACAAGTGGATTATTTTGTTTTCCACGCTTGTTATTTAAAGTGAACCTTCATGGAGCTGCAAGGGCGTAACCAAATTTGTTACGCCCTTGGAGCTCCATGAAAAAGTAGATATACTTTGTCGAAAATTATTGACTGTACATATAAAATCTTGTGTGGAACTTGAACTGGCCTTTCGCGGGCATGGCGAATCTGAGTCATCAAACAATTCTGACATTTTGAGAGAGCTAATTGATTTAATGACCAGTGCAAATAGAGCAATTAAAGCCACATCAATTTCATTCTAAAGTCATAAAGTTTGTGAGTTTCAAAAACCGTCGCATGTAGATTATTTTCCGCAACTAATAAAATTAAGGTAGGAATTTCTCATTACTTTATAGTTAGTTTTGTCGGGCCCTTGCCCCTAAAAGCTAACAAGTCGCCACTGTCAATATGCATTGCTTTTTATACACCGCAAATAAAACAAACCTTGTATATACCATCAATATCAGTTAATGCGTTAATATTATTCCTTTCGTAATACATCGCATATAGTTACTTAACAAACAACAACTATATACATATATTTGTATCACTTTGGGAAAATAAATTTAGTGTTACCTGTGCGGTGAACGTAGTCGGTTGTTTCGCTTTTTACGTCAATATCACGGCGCGACGAACGCCAACAAACTGCCACAGTGAAGCGTTTGAATATAAAAATGTGCTGTGACTTACGTTTAATAAATATATCCAAAGAAATGTTAAATACATCTAGTTAATGAAAAGTTGTCCGTTCGTAGTTAAACTAATCGGTATTTTTAGAGAGAGGATTAAATCAAAGTTAGTATTCTTTTATCTCTAAATAATTGTAATTAAGTGCATCTTACCTTGTGCGCATAAGAACCTCGTTCCACTGCAATTGATCTGTGTGAAATATATTGTTAAAACAAAGAAATCGAACTCTCGAAGGTACTCATTATATATTTAAAAACTGCCATAAATCTTCTAGTTCATCCTTGGACGTGTATTATTGCCTTTAATCGTCGTCCAATCAACTTCCTGAAAATTTTTGCAATATACGCCAATATGCAACAAAATAGAGCTACTGCACGTTTAGGATAAAATGAAAATACCTATATCTACATCAAAAAAGACATTAAAGGTAGGATAATTTACACAATCTTCTTTCTCTGTACTCGAAATCATCTAATCGTTGATTATCACTTTTATACATTTCAACGTAAAAATAAAATACAAAATAAAAAATGGAAAAAACAATACAATACAAAATACATACTATTTTTTTTATTTTTTATTTCAACGTAATTTTGTTACTTTTTCCTGGTTACTTTCCATTACTTTTTATTTGTGTAAATACTAATAATACATAAATTACTTACATATGAAAAGGATTTCTCGTCAAGTCAAAAAGAGAATGGAATAATAACATCCGGCACTATTTTAATTAGTAAACAAACCAGTTAAAAAGCTTTCACTTCCTCAATTTAATGCGCAAGTAATATACCTATTTGAGATACAGCAGTACCCACAAATAATCGATCACTTATACAAAGTGCGTGTAAATTTACTTGTAAATAATTTAAGCAATATATCTACAAACTTTTGGGGGATGTTAATAAAATAGAATAATAAAATATCTTATCCGTCGATCGACATTAAACGCCAAACTTTAGTGACAACTGACCTGCACTAAACTGTCTCGTTTACTGGTATCACTGCCACCTAAAACAATATCATGGACATGATTTCTTTTATAAATCTTACCTTTGTACACAAGTAATCGTTCTCGATGGCATATAGGAGAAAGTTTTCAATGTTATTTTGTTCTAAAACCGGCGCTTTAAAAAGCAACAAGCTTTTGATATTTAGAGATTATTGATGTTCAAAGTAGCCTTCAACATAAAGAAGAAGATTTCATTTTATTTGATAATTCTGCAAAATACACCAGCATAACTTCTTCTAAATATAGCTTGACTGTTATCACAAATATCAGGAAAATTTCTGTATGCTTGTTCATAAATTTTGCGAGACTTCTCAGGCAGTAAATTCAATTCCACAATTTCTGCAGCTTCTCTAATTTCTTCCGGTAAATCTTCAGCATTACTATCACTCACTCTTTAACTTTGTATCAGTTACTTATTACGTTTTATTCGTTAAACACCAGAGACACTAGCGTCACAAAAAAGATTATACGCTAGTTGTAGAAACATTTAGAAACTTGAAAAAAATACGGAAATGCGTTACACTAAGCAGTGCAATAGAATACAATATATTTATATATTACGTACAATTCGCGCTTTAGAAAACAGCACAGCGCTTATTGGAATACCGCGCAGTGCTGCCATGTCTTTTCGGGGAAAATATGTAAATAAAATATGGTCACACAGCAAATTGTAATACACTTAAGGGACTTGCATTTTCTCTGTAATGTTGAAAAAATTTATTTATGTCTTTGGTGGATTAGATTTTGTTATGATAATTTACTAAAATACGTAAGATTATCATGGGGAAGTTCTATATTTTAATGTTTGTACAGCTGGGACTCAGATATCACTTTATTATTCACACAATCTATTGTCAAAGAAATACTGTAATATAATCTGATTGGTATATCGATGCAAATATCGATTAACTAAAAGTACAAGTAGTTTATCACGTACACCATTATCGTAATGCGTATATAATGCTTCAAATAATATATCCGAAGCATTTTTTTCGTGCGGTGTAGATTTGTACTTTACCATAATGGCAGCGATTCGTATAGCTAATGTGTTGAACATGTTACCTGCAACGTTTCAAGTAGTCAACGTCGCAATAATAGTACCATTCAATTATAATATCGATGTTACCTTAAACATGTTAGTTATATTAATATTGCTCTATAGAATAACATGCCGAACTGCAAATTTAATGTTCACAAAGGAATGGTTCTCATACATTATTTGAAACGTCTGCCTATGGTCATTTGAACCACATTATATTCCAGCATTTCTTGGAAACATTATCAAAATACTAAATAATTTTCAGATAAATATTTATAACGACAATTAATGACAACAAATGTTTCATTATCGTTTTTTGCTGCATAGATTTCATAACCGGCTTAAACGTAATATTTCTCTGTGCAACATTGTTTTTAGCAATAGTCTTCAATATGTATGTCCGTTTCATCTGAAAGCAGTATATTTCTGGTTTGGTTGCGAAAAAAAATTGTTTATTTAAAGTAGAAAATGCGGAATGCCCGATTGATCAAAATTTGATGTTTACTTGTCGGTTTTGCCATGCAAAACCTTGCTTTTCTTTAAATGCGTTCTAGTGATGTAACCAGACCAAATCTTCCTCAAGTTTCTGACGTATCGTATTTGATGTAACTCGACATTCTTCTTTTCTATGAAAATTATAAATAACCGTTCGTAACCACGAACTTTGTGGTCCAGGTAATTCCGTAACAGCGCTTCTAACACGTTTTTTTTCCCACTCCAAAATCCTGTTTGATTATCATTATTTCCTAGTGCAGATTGACCTTCACTTGTAATGCGTCTCACTGTTGTTAAAGGAATACTCCTTGATTTTGTAACTTCTCTTTTAACTGTTTTAACAAAACCTCATCACTTTTCTTACTTTTTAAGTACGTATACAGATTATAAACAATTTCTCCTGTGTCATTATTGACTACGAAGACGATGTAGGCTCTACTGGGTACCATTTTAAACAAGCGCTGAAGCAGAGGTGTTTACGAACATATTTCCTACTTTATTAGTCTGTTGCTTCTATTTATTTCGCTTATTTCTTTGAATTTGTTTAGGTATTAAAATATTTTAATAATTTTAGTAGTTGATTGTTAGTAAGTTTGTCCATTTTGTCCACCGATTTATAATACAATCTCCTACTTTACGATTACTGCAAAATAGTTTACGTTTCTTTCATGCTTTAGAATCTAATTTTTTGTTTCCCTCACAACACTTTATTAGTTGGTTCCAATTCCCGAATAACCTCTATTTATGAACACACTTATAGTAATATATCCGAAAAAATCTGCCTAACCCGATCATCACAGTCGGTGCATGAAATTCCCGACCTTTGTTTTGAGAAGGTATGTCCTTCGGATTCCCCAGAAGGTTACGTAACGTACTCCGAGAAGAGAACGCGACTGCTAAATTTTGGCTTTTATACACACTATTTATTCCTTTTGTGATTTTATGAAACGGTAATTAAACAAATTTCTTTTCTCGCGGTTCTATTGACACTGAGGTTGTGGAATTTATCAGAAATTGTTTATATTGGAATTTCTCGACCGTTCTTTCGACATCGGTAGAAGAGAAACCATTGTAGATCGCTATATCCTTAATGTAGAATCTAATTTTTTTCTTGTTAATTTGCTTAATAGTTACCTTAAAAAAAAACGCCTAAGGCGCCTAAAGAAACCTTCGCCATGACCTTAGGGAGGATTGGATTAAAGATCACGATTGCTTTTCAATAGAAGTGACACGGAAATATATTGTGAAATATGTTTGACTACTTTGATATGTTTAACTAATAAAAAAACTAACTCAGCATCTTAAAACTAAAACACACTGCAATTCACTTATCAGTTTTATAGGATTGGTTTATATATCACAATCTCGTTTTGAATACTACAAAAATCAAATTGTTGAATTTCACTAACAGCGGGCAAACAATTAATATTAAATATAATAAAGGATACTCTTACCTGTTCTGACAGTGCGCTCTTCCTGGGTTAGAGACTGAATCCTGGATTGTCGTGGGGATCTCACGCTGTGTAGCGCTAGTCCTATGTTGACGGTCATCTCTCGTAGTGTCAATTTGGAGGTCACAATGACTGTCTGTTATGCAAATGTTTTTTCTCACCTGAGATATGGTGTTCTTTTCTAGGGCAATTCGGTTGGCGCTGGGAGGATCTTCATACTACAAGAGGCCTGCTTAAGATCTATTTTTAATATTAATCGGCGTGATACATGCGAGTGCTGCATAGCTTACTTTGCCTTCGTACTTCGTATACGTACTTGAGTGCGTACTTGAGTCTAAGCATTATGATCTGTTTGAGAAATATGAACTAGTGCACAGTCACAATAGGTACAAGAGCAATAGCAAATGGTATTTTGCTTCCACCAGCTACACATTTGACTAAAAGTCAAATGTCTGCTCTATAACAATGTATAAAAATTTATAATTACTTACCTGACACTAAAATCTTTGCCACTCGCACAATTTAAAGCGGCATTAAAATTTCGTTTAATAGGACTAACTTTGTATAAATATAAAGACTTTTTTACAGTACATTTTGACTAATGTTATATTTTAATTCGTTTGTGGTTGTCCCATTTACATGTATACATATTATTATTTTTACATAATTACATTTACTGTATTATTGACGTGTTCTATTATGAATTAATGAAATCAAATAACGATTAAATTGCACTAATTTAGCGAAATTTAATTGTTATATGATTTTATTAATTCCATCATAGCTATTGCCAAAAAACTAGCGGTATTCTTTTTTGATTTGTCCCTTGAATCCTACAACTAAACCGATGCTATCTAATAGCCTAAATTCAAGGACGAGTTACGTCTAAATCTTTATTAGTTGATTATTTATACCCACTTCAGAATTTTGCATTGTTCTGTCGAACTTTGAGGGAATTCTCAGTTTACCCTCATACTTATTTAAAACCGACCATTAAAAAAATTTCAGCCAACTTCGAATAAACTTGCAGCTTTGCCTACTTTCTTTGAGTTTCAACTGTGCGGCACTTTTGGCCTAAATCACATAGTAAATGCAATATGCACCTCGATTCATCCTTAAATATCAAAATCGAAAAGTACACTATACAGTGAGCACGTAAAGATTAAAAAAAAATTCATTTAAAAGTCAGGTGTTTTTTTTTTCTCGAAGAAACGCTGGGTTGGGTCCGACGATTTTGGATTTTAGTTGCCGTTTCTCTCAAGATTATTTAAAGTGTACAGGCTGACCCAAAAACACATTGACAGTGACAGTTGAGTACGGTAAGTTTTTTTTTAATTGTACGTCTCAATGAAAGAGTACGAATAGAGGTACTGTTGATGATTGGTTTTAATTTTTTATTGCATTTTACTACTTTTTCTAAATAAATAATAATATGTTGATGTTTCAAGTTACAGTGCATTTTTCTCGTTGAGTTGAAGTTCAAGTATAGAAGATGATACATAAAATAAATTCAGAATTTGACGTGGAATTTAAAAATGAAATAAGAAACGTGTTAAAAAAATAAAAAAATACCCTTACCACCTCGATGAGTGAAGAACTCCTGGATACATATTGCGGCAACTAAGTTGCCATCCTCAGCAGAAACTACGAAGGAAGATAATGTTAGACGTCGCACTCTGGGAGATTTGCACCACGCAGAACACCACTATATACGTATCCCGGAGTTCTTCACTCTTCGAGGTGGTAAGGGTATTTTTTTTTTTTACTATTTTAAGCCACCGTATCCTATTTTGTATTTTATAAGAAAGGTGTTTCCATTAAAGAAAATAAGTGAGCTGTCATAACATGTTTTTGGGTCCCTCTGTATACATGAAATAATCATCAAAATAAAAAATCGACGGGAAACGCGCGTTTCTTTGAGAAAAAACACTTGAATTTATTAACCTTCATGTGCTCTGTGTATAATCTGCCAAGATACTGTTTTGATTTCTATATGTTGTCAAAAAACAACTGATGTGGCTCAGATTTAATTAACATGTCGCGATTAATCCCCTTTACCTAACACTTGAAATCATAGATAGCTCTAAAATCGATGCGGTCGCTACGTTTCATACCTTTATTATCTTTGGCGATAAGTATCTTATGACACGAGTTCTTTGCCTCTTCTATCCCCTTTTTCTGACATATGTAAAAATTTCAAGATTTGGGGATTTTCGTTGTGGTTAGCAATACCCTATGACATCTATAGTCAATTCAACATTTTATTAAAATTTTATACTGATTAAATTCAATACAAAATGAATGAGAATTGATTATGTAGCCCACCGGAAATTACAGAGATTACATCTAACATAACTATCATTTGTGATCATTTGTAATTTTTAATTCACTAGCTTTTGCATTTGACCGTTTCACATTTTATTTTTTGACGTTTAAAATTTCAATTGACCTCTCTTGAAGAAAATCGTGCATACTACTTAATATATTAAAGGGCTACTTAAAACTAATGCGTTTGCAGTAGCACGTTCACGTGTTGATAATCTCGTATTTTTTTTGCGATGGAATATTTTTAAAGTATCTGCTACATAGGTCAACATAACAGGAATTTTTTTTAAGGATCTGCTTCATAGGTCAATATAGCTTGCACATGAGCACTTTCCTTCATCAAACCCGGACCTGCGTCACCCGCACATGGGTTCAATTTTCTTCATTGACGCGAATTCGCGTCATTAATAATGTGTCGTGTTAAAAAAAAATATGAAACGACTAAGCGTGCTATAAAAATTTATTGCAAAATCACACACAAGAATGAGACGCGTGAACGGAACTAACACAGGAACGGCTCGTATTAAAAACTAAACATTTGTATGTAACAAAAATAAATTATAAAACATTAGATTGTGTTGACACAACAATACACATACAAAAAGCACCGTAATGTGGCGCTCTCTCTGAAAAAAGATACGCAAAGCAAGTTAGAGTGAAAGTATCCTTATCCTTGCGTTAAAAATTCGTTTCTGTTTACTTTTTCTTTGATCGCGAATAACTCGAGAACGGTTAGAGCTGCAACGGCATTCGATTCGCCGTGAAAAGACGCGAATTTTGGTGTATAACACATGGGGGGGTTATCTTTACTTTTGCCTGGGAAAACGCGATTTTAGTGTAAAAACTTGGAAAATTGACTATTTTCTTCACACATTTTGGCTAATATCTCGGAAACGGTTAGAGCTATCGGAATTTGGCTTACACCAGTCGATGCGCCGTGGAATGCCGCTTATTTTGGTATATCTTTACAGTATCGTCGGAAAGATCGAATTTAGTGCTCAAAAGTATGAAAAATAGCCCAAAATGAAGCATTTTTGTCATACTTTTGATAATATCTAGACAGTTCTAGGCAGCCGAATCGTGTGAAATTTTGTAAACATAGTTAGCCATATATGCTCAGCATACGCTGAAAATGTCAACTGCCTAGACCCTAGTCTCTATGCTCCTCCAAAATTCCTCGATTGTGCTTCAAACCTCCTAGATTGTCGCTCAACTCTAATTTTCTTCCAACAGTTCTAGACAGCCGAATCGCGTGAAGTTTTGCAGGGATAGTTAGCCATATATGCTCAGCACACGGTGAAAATTTGAACTGCGCACACCCTCTGGTTCGGTCTCTATGCTCCTCCAAAATTCCTCGATTGTGCTTCAAACCTCCTAGATTGTCACACTTTCATATGATCTATCTAACACTGCTATTACATTATCAAATATATTTCACAAAGATTCATTATACATGATTGTATGATTTATAAATTGCATAACCAACGTGTATGCTTTTAGAAAAGATCAGTCATGCAACACCATATACAATGTTCCGTGACACGCAATTATATAATTCCGAATCACAGCAACCAAACAAGCAGGTTGAATAAAGAAAATGGTATAAAAAGATCTGTACGATTCTTCTAGAGGCGCGTTTCTTCTGTCTCTGCGTTTAATTACCGAATCAAATAACAAAAAATAATAATACACTGATTAGTTTTTCGGTAGATATTTACACACACACACACATATGATTGCAAGATAATCAATTTGCAAAGAAAGTTTAATCTAAAACCGGTTACAGTAGTGTTAATACGGGTGTTTAAGAACATGGAAACTATATTTACCAAGGGTATGAGACGACTGAAAGTCTGGTTTTTCAGCTTGCCTAAACATGTAGTTAGAATTCATTTTAATTACTTCTGGAACTTATGGTCAGATTATTTATACACAGGGTTTCTAAAAATTACCACTAGTTTTATAGTGAATAATATAAGTAAGGACTATATTAATGGTAATCTCAATTATTACTTATTCGACGTTTTCGGAATATAACCTAGGGCGTAGTTTTTATCACAAATCTCTACAAAAAAAGGAAACAGACGATAGCACCCTATATATTAAATACGTCTACGTGTTTATTTCTAACTACTTATACCTATAAAAAAACAGCACAATAGTACGTTTACTCTAACATTCCATGGTAACAAATATTAATCAAACGATCAATTTATTCTGTAAGCAGTACTACAATTATCAAATTACAATAGGTATAGAATCAGTTAATAATATAAACTTGATGGCAAAATATAACAGTCATCACAAAAATATTGAATATTTGGTTATTGCAGTTTGATTGCAGAAAACACAAGATCGAGTTGGTGTTTGTGGGAGACTGTAAGAGGTATGTTGTATATTTGACTCCTTTAACAGTTGTTAACTAATATCTCGATAAATTTGTTGTTTAATTAGTTTTAGTTTCATTAGTTTATTTATTATTTTTCTGATTGAAATGTCATTCCTGTAAAGTTACCTCCTCTATTTCCAAACGACACTTTTTTTGTTGATAATAAAATGTATTAACCAAAAGTATACATCGCCGTGCGATACAGGTGAAATATTACATTGTGGAAAGCCAAAATAAAATAAAAAGAATCCTTTAAATACATGTATAGTATGTGCATATATTCATACGTGAGTTGGTAAATTTCGCATTATAGTCCTTGCAGGGAAAGGTTTTCAGTATCGCTTACTGATTCGAACTAACTCGAAGATACAAAACATAAAAATCCATGGAGAAACACACTGAATATTTAAGAATCAACTTTTTTTTTTCATAAAATTTCTGAAACAAGTCAGTTTTTGATAGAAATAAGCAATTTGCAAGTTAATAAATAAGTCGTTGATGTCATATCTGAAAAAGTAATGCGAAAGAATTTGTGTCAGTAATAGATCCCTAATAAAAAATAACAAAAACCACCGTATCCGTGTATTTTGTTCCAATGCCAACCAAAATTAAATATATACTAGTTCACTACTTCTTTCCACTTTTCTCTACTGGCTACTGCTTTCTTCCAGCTACGCACTCCAAGTAATCGTAAATCTTCTTGCACTGCCTCCATCCAACTTCGTCTCAAACGAGGGGTACTACCCCCTCGTTTTCTTAATTCTGTTCTCGCCTCCATTATCGCTTTAGCTCTGTAAATCGATCGATTTACCTGACGAAACTATACTAAAACGTAAGGTTTAAGCACTGCCACGTTACTGAATTGTGTTTTGTACACCTTTAATTTTACTTATTGTTTTATTAATTCATTACTGCATCTAATACATAGTCTCTGCATAAGAACTCTCAGAATTGTACTTCTGGGAACAAACCTAATCTGTTATACCAAATATTATATTATATACACCTACCGGGTGACGCATTAGTGTGGCAAGGCTCGATATATCCGTTGTCATAAAAGATTAGGAACCAATCGTCACCCTGGTAATATGAAATATCCTGTGTATATGAAAATAAAAGGATGTGTACAATAAATAAAGATTTTTTATTTTTTTATGATAACCGATACATCGAACTCCGCCGCAGTAATGCGTCACCCAGTATATGGCCATCGGCAAAACGCAGATCTGGCCAATAGTCAGACGACGAGTATATACTTATAGATACCTTAGGGAAAATCGTAAAATTAGTACATATCGTTTCATATACAGTGAGCACGTAAACGTTGGAATAAATTCATTTAAAATGCAGGTGTTTCTGTTTTTCTGGAAGAAACGCTGGGACCCGTCGATCTTTGATTTTAGTTGCCGTTTTTCGGATGATTATTTCATGTATAGAAGAGGCTGACCCAAAAATATGTTATGACAGCTCACTTATTTCTTCTAAATGGAACGGCCTTTTTTCCATTTTTAAATTCTACGTCAAATTCTGAACTGGTTTTATGTACCATGTCCTATACCTGAATTCCACTGTTTCTGGAAAAAATTGTGGAAGTCTAAAAAATTCAACGGCAACTAAAATTAAAAATCGACGGGTCTCAGCGTTTCTTTGAATTTAAAATGAATTTCTTCCGACTTGCTCTCTGTATAATGTTTATATCTACCCTATTAAAGATAATCTAAAATCAATACACACTATCTGTCTTCCTATTTTATCTTAATTGCATATAACTACATTTATTATTGAATATACAAGTTTCTTGATATTGAAAATATAAGTTTAATACTTATCTATACAGCTAATAACCTGCGAGACTTATTGGGATAGTAGATGTCAGTATCTGTGCAAACACACCTGAGGTCAATGTCTGGCAGTTTTGTTTTTATAAGGATGGCTCATGAACAGTAGTTTGGCTATGCAAGTTTATGTTGCAAGTTTCTTGCTAATGTATGTAGACCACCCTAACAATATTTTTGAATATGCCCTCTGTACACTCCGGGTTTGTTTACAATTATTGTGTGAAGATAAGATGTTATCATTAAGAAATGCAAATTAGCAAAATTGTTCTGTCAATAGATAGGCTATTAAGTCGTAAAACAAAATCGTTATCCCTGAACTGATTATAAGCGAACTGCTTGTAGTTACTAAATTACATGGTAGCAATCTTACAAATTACTATAATCTGTGAATGTGGAATCCCTTAAAATTAACTGGCTTTTAAGTGACTCCATAGTTCCATTGTTCTATCAGATGAAGTACCTTTCTAAAATTAGAACATTTCTGGAAAGGTTTAAAAAAAAATTTTAAGAAATGATAAATCTAACGGGAAATCCTGTTAGGAAACACTGTCTATACTAAGCATGTTTGAAATTATAGTTTATTTAATAGTTATTCGCGCTAACGTTATATAATCACATTGTTTTTATTTTATCATAAACTGATAGTTCTGATAACAAACTTAATGTACCCATAGTCACGATATAGATATACGTATATATACATCTATATATCTGTATATCTATAGTTATACGTATGTAGATGCTCTAGTATAAATACAACCTGCTCGCTAAAATTTGTCAGTTTACGATTTTTGTTCGTTGCAGTTTGGTAGGCGATGTCGTCCAAATCGGTCTGCGCGCTGTTTACTGTTTTGGCGTTCGTCGTCTATCTGCAAAGCTTTGCGATCTGCACATCCCTCCCGCCAACATGTGACAGCTTAATATATTGCCAAGGGGACCTGCTGCATACAGTTCAAATGGCGCGGTTGGCAGACGATTCAAAGACGTTCGTGGACAAGAGCTTGATACATGACGTTGAAACTACATTAAAACATTTCGAGGAGTTGATGGGCGAAACAGGTAACTGATTGTTCGGTCGCTTCAAACTCTTGACGATCTGTTAATGACAACGTTTAATTCCACTAGACTGTCTAATATTTTTCATATAACACGTTAATTGCGGTCCTAATATCTTAGTATTCTTTTGACGTCCATTTAATGCCGTTCATCAACAGTTCGTTCCGATCTACATCTTTTACATTATTTTTTTTAAATTAACGCACACGAAAAGGAACGATTCGTGGAAATTTTAACAGAATGGCTGTATTACTGAGATATAAAAATTTACCCTTAAATACAGGGTCCCCGGTGTTTAGTGGCCTATTAAAATATTTTGCGGAAGGAAATATACAAGAATTATGAAAATAAGCACACTGCCATAGGCCAATGTGATCTTTGAGAGTAAATTATTTTCACTTTCGGTTGACCGGAAAGTCGCCATAACTTTCTTATTTTAAATGGAATGTTATAATTTTTATTGCAAATTCTGATTACAAAACGTTATTCTAAGTAGAAAATTTAAAGGTTTCCCTATACCTAAATGTAACCAATTTTGAGATATCTTCAAACTTAAGTAAAGAGGTGCAATCGAGGAACTTTGGAGGAGCGTAGAGACCGAACCACAGGGTGTGCAGAGTTGAAATTTTCAGCGTGTGCTGAGCATATATGGCTAACTACGCCTGCAAAGTTTCACGCGATTCTGCTGTCCACAAGTGTCGC
>JARFOC010000210.1:828972-852016 GCA_031763485.1 Osmoderma eremita | reverse complement strand
GTATTGCAATAACGTGAAGTTGCGTGTTGCGAGCGAAATGTACAGGGCTCGCGTTTCTCTTTAATTGCTGTTCTGTGTAGATATGATATTTCGACCACACTTGAAAAACCAAATTGCACTGAACCAGAACTAAAAGAGTGAGTTTATAGATTATAAACACATCGTTTTCGGTGTAATGTAATAGGGTTATTATAGCAGCAAAAAATCATTATCCTTGTAATTATGCGCCAATAATCTTTTGAATTAATTCAAATTTACTGCCAATATAAGCAATCGATAAAAAGGATTTCTTTCTTTACTTGCAGACATATGTCAAAATCTTGGTATCGTGGTCCGCTCGTGGTCCCACAACTGTTCAAATAGCTTTAGTTCTTTTGTAATTAAGAAGAGGCATTTGTAGAAGTGTGAATAATGGTATGTAAGAAATTAATACCTCTAGCCTCACGCCTACTATAGATATCCCCAATAACCTGTATAAATAATATATTTTTAGAAACCGTTAATGTTACAAGGACACGAACGTGCAATTACTCAAATTAAATATAATAGAGAGGGAGATCTGTTATTTTCATCCTCCAAGGATAATAAACCGAATGTATGGTATTCTCTAAATGGAGAACGGTTAGGTACGTTCAATGGCCATCAAGGAGCAGTTTGGTGTATTGACGTTAATTGGACAACTACCAGATTTATATCTGGCGCAGGAGATAATACGTTCAGGATATGGGATTGCGAAACTGGCACAGAAATTGGAATGGTGAAAACAAATTCATCTGTTAGAACATGCAATTTTAGTTTTTCTGGAAACATGGCTGCATTTACAACAGATAAGGCTATGGGTCATAATTGTGAAATTGTTATCATGGATGTGAACAATGTTGATGAAAGTATCTCACATGCAGATCCGATACTTCGTATACCCATTATTGGTTCAAGGGTATCTTCAATGTTGTGGGGCGCTTTGGATGAGTCGCTCCTGACAGGACATGAAAATGGAGAAATAATACAATGGGATATTAAAGTGAGTACATATGAAAATTTATAAATATAACATGAATGTTACTTGTCCAACTGATTACTATGACACATAATGAGAAATAACTTCTTTATTTGAAGCTGTAGATACTATTACTAGTTAAAGAATTTATTTTCCTTTAAGTATTGCTCTCAAAATAATTCACTACCTAGTTGTTTCAAAACTACACAGCACTTTTTCACTTCGGTACCATTTTCTGCATGTAATACTTGACAATTTATACCATGGACATTGAGCATTGTTAAAAAGGCCACTAAAGGCTAACAACGAGTGTTTCTTTGAACATTGAATGATGCATACATTTTATTGACTGAATCTACTTCTGATTTTGTTCCATTATAAATGTAATAATTTGTGGATTTTTCAGTTCACCTGTGCTTTCGTTTATATTCCTAGGAAAAGTTAAAATGTTATTCTGATATGCATTTTGATGATGCTTGATATCGGAATCACATTTTTACTTTTCCTACGAATATAGGACACAATTGTAGCATTCCTTTGAAAGCCAAACATACTTGTTCTCTCTGATCACTTTTTCATTGCAACGAAATCTGATATAAGTTGCCCTTTCTCCTTTCTTACTGTACCAGCATAAACCAGATTTTTAGTTTAAAGAAAGTATTCAAGTTCAATGTCTGTTAACCAGTTGTCAGCAGTTATATTACGCCGAGTATCAAAAATAGGTCCTGCAAGGTGTTTGACATCAGCAGGTTTATGACTAAATAAGACGACGGATGCAGTGAAGTAGGAATTTCAACCATTTAACACTCATAACGAGACAAAACATTTCAACTCCATAACCACCTTAGCCCCATAGTTCTTCTAAACTTCGTCTATTAGTCTGAAATACGGCTGCAAGACAAAGCAGGCTCAATGTCAATAATGTCTGCAAATTTTGCATCCCTTTCACATGCGTATGGGCGCTGAATAGTTTCGATATATACATTGGTGTATATAACAATCTTCTCTAACATTTCATCACTAATCAAACATTTCTAGCATTCGAGAACAGAATTAGCCTGTCCTGCTGGTCCAATTACACGTTTTGCGATCTGTGTTTCTGTGACAGTGTGATTGACTGATTTATCCCTAATGCAGAGACAGGTCTACTCTGCATTCGGTTACTCCCTGATTATCCGAACGGATCTACCCCCCTGACAAGGTTTAGTAGCATGTGTGTCAAATCCTTTTCCGGCACGCCCCCTCGTGCATCTATTGCACTAAATAGGGCATTTATCTGGTGGCTTAATGCATAGCATTCAAAAATAATGTGAGTGGCTGTTTCCTCTTCTTCATTACATAATCTACACAGAGGTTCCTCTCTATAGTGACAGTGTGAATATTTGATTTTCTTCCACTTGGTGGATTTGTCTTTCCCAATATGAAAAGTCATTGTCAGCATCATTTTCTGAAGATGCTTCCTGAATAGTGTCTGGCAGTGGCTTGATCTCGTTGTTTAATGGTATGATCGTTACCTACATCATCATCAGATGTCCAGGCGATTTGTTGCAATACTTCGGCATCTTTAGGGTCATCGAAACATTCGTTGGGAATTATCCATTTATGAGCGTAAGTCTTGCGACGGAAAAATATATGATTCATGAAATGTAAAAAATTCAAATTCTTGTATCGGCAAAAAGAGCGCGATAACACAACTTTATATTTCTATGTTCAAAATACATTAATAATAAAACTGATAGAATTTTATCAGGTACACTTTGTATTTTACACAGAATTATAAAAATTTTCATAAACGTCTAATAGTAAAAGAACTGTCTTGAGATAGTTATAGTATAAAAAAAGTACTTGAGGTTCTTTATTGTAAACTAGTTTCCTCAACTAATTTGTTGGTTTACGATGCACACTTATTGCGAATAAGACAAAATTTCCTTAAATAATTATTTTTTTACTGTATTGTTCTTCGAAAGGAAACAATACACATCTAAAACAAAACATTTATTACTGCACATATTGGTATTGATGTTTTTCTTACAAAATTGCAAAATAGTATAACTTACATATACATTTATGTATACAACAAATTACATAAATTAAATATTAAATTAATCCCCCCTCTATCTCTTCAATGCCATTGTAGCCTCTTCAGACATTACAATTATTGAACCAGGTGCAATAAATCCACAAACAATATCATAGCAAAGATAGAAGGTTTAACAGTAAAAACTACAAGCGAAGTCCTGATAAACGGCCACATTCTACATTGCGCATATTGATTTCCTCCGATCTATACCTTCGAATGTGTACTGTTATTGTTTCCGCTGTTCCGTTAGGGACTGCCACCAAGAAACATCTACTGAGCCTCGTTCGATTTCCCCGAAAAACCCAATGCCCCTCGCGCCACTGACTACGGTGTTATTTGCGATGAAAAAACTTGAATTCATCGATTTCTACCGCTTTACGATTGAAATCTTCATCAAATCCTCCTATCACCACAGGATTATAGTAATAATAATAATAACCCATGAGGTCTTGCTCAATGTCTCTCCAGAAGTTGCACCCGTCAACAACTGAATGTGTAAATCGTGCTCCCAGTCTAAACGGGCGATGTTTGTCTGACTTATATTACGGCACCAACACTAGACGGTTATTGTTACTTGCTTACGTAATAGATTCCTTTTAGTAAAGAACGAATTGTACCTTATACTAGTATCATCCCACGACATCTTTTACACTGCCAACGGTAACCTTCCTTCGTAGTTTTCTTTTCAGGAATGATATTGAGATTTCACGCCTACAAAAACAAATATTTTTAGTAAACGGTGCTTTACCAGCCAATGAATACATGTTAAATTATCGTTAAAGCAACTATGCCGTACAACAAGTTTCTCATCCCTAATTTCCTGGTTGTTCGCGAAATGAACCTGTGAGATTCTATTCGTCACTGCAAGGAAACAATTGAACTACTGGGAACCACAAATGCAACTGTCGATTGGTCGCATGTTCTTACATGTTTTTGGATCATCCTATATACATGAAATAATCATCAGAAAAACGGCTAAACTAAAATCAAAAATCGACGGGTCCGAGTGTTTCTTCAAAAAAAAAGACACCTGCATTTTAAGTTAATTTATTCCAACATTTACGTGCTCATTGTATAAACTGGTTGAGTTTCCCTTGTGCCATTTTCTTTCCAATCAGGTAAGATAATATGCTATACTTTCAGAAACGAAAGAGGAGCGAATGATTTATTAAATTCTGAATACAGCGTCGGTTTTATTTCTTCTCCGTAGGCAATAAATAGATAATAAAACAGAACACAATTATTTTTTATTATAAATATTTACATTAGTACAATTGTTAAGAACCAATGGCTTTTATTCTTCGAGATTTGTTTTAATAGTTTCCTTCAGCTTCCTGTTAATAATTGTGCTTGTGCTTGTAGAAGATCTTAAACCTGCAATGTTTTTACTTATGTTGGATTTGCTAGCCACTGATTCTTAAATGTACCCCTTAGCCACACTCGTATACCTAGCAAAAATATAAAACACTATTTTTAATTGAGATATATATCTTGACAAAAAAATTACTTCCAACCCCCATGTCTTTTAAGCATGGTAATATCTCTTTCAAAGTTCACTAACAATCTTGCTGAGGTTTTTCTGAAGCAGTGGCCAGTGTTTTTCTTAGAATTTGGCAATTTTAAATATTCAGCTGTTTCTGCAGGCATTTGTCCAAACTTTTGGATACTAGTGTATTGTTTAACGCTTCTTCCAGTTGAATACTTGAAAAAGAATTTTGATGATTACAAATTTGAGCAGCACGAAGTGTACTTCCGATAAATTTGCAAATAATCTTTAACAACAAACGGATGTATGTTGTTTCGTTTTTGTATCTGGCAACGTAATCAAAAATTTGTGTCCCAAATTCTGAAATCTTCTAGTTTTATTTTCAATAGTTCGTCGCATCTGCATGCTTCTGCCAATCCAAATATCAATGCCACCAAAAACAATATTATGGACGTAATTTTTTTAATAAATCAAGCATTGATATAAATCTTACCTTTGTACACAGGTAATCGTTGTCAGGGACATCTTAGAGAAATTTTTCAATGTTATTTAGTTCTAAAACCCTAGATTTTTTGGTTTATATCCGCTTGATTGGCGCTTTAAAAAAGCAACAAGCTTCTGATATTTAGACACATCGATGTTGTTATTGATGTTCAAAGTAGTCTTCAACGTTGAGTAAATGCTCCATAAAAAATAAATTTCATTTTCTTTGATAATTCTGCAAAATACACCAGGAAGACTTCTTCTGAATATAACTTGACTTTTTCTTATCACAAAAATCAAGGAAATTTCTGTATGCTTGTTGATAAACTTTACGAGACTTGTCAGGCAATAAATTCAATTCAATTTTTGCAGCTTCTCCAATTCATCCGGAAAATCTTCAGCATTACTATTACTCATTTCTTAACTTCGTATTAGTTACTTATAATTTTTTATCGTTAAACAGCAGAGACACCAGCCTCACAAAAAAATGACAGAAATTAACGAAAAATAATAAATAAGCTTGGTTCTATAGCAACGACTCTGTATAAGTAATGTAATTGTATTTCCAGATTATTTTGCGTATTTTCTCCTTAAAAACGTGAAACTTAAGTGGTCGGCGAAAAAATCGTATGTTCAATTCGCCAACAAAGCTGGTTTAATCCCTTGGCTGGGTTCAAAGCTTCGACTGCGTCTCAGCTTTGAAACTCCCAGCCGCGGCATTAAATCAGCTACCTTGTTGCCTTACTAAACAAATAGCTATTAATTTACTCAGTAATGTAGATATCTTTTTTTAAGTATATCTCGAAACAATAACTCATGTCATAATGTTATTCTTATATCGATTTGGTGGCCATAAGCGATTTTTAATTGCAATCAGTAATTTGTGATTTCAGACTGGAAAAAAAATGCACACTACCAAAGAACATGACCATTTAATTAATGATATGCAGATGTCAAAGGATTCAACAATGTTCATTACAGCATCTAAAGATCATACAGCAAAATTGTTTGATTCTGATAATTTGATGCTATTAAAAACTTATAAAACTGAACGTCCAGTTAACTCCGCAGCCATAAGTCCAATTTTAGAACATGTAGTTCTTGGAGGTGGCCAAGATGCTATGGATGTGACTACAACATCGACTAGAGTAGGTAAATTTGATTCTCGCTTTTTCCACTTGGTTTTTGAAGAAGAATTTGGTCGGGTGAAAGGGCATTTTGGACCAATTAATAGTGTGGCTTTTCATCCTGATGGTAAAAGTTACAGTTCTGGCGGTGAAGATGGTTATGTTCGCGTCCACAACTTTGATCCCTCATATTTTGAATATGGCTTTGATTATTAGCGTATTTATTATAGATGTAATGCAGTGCAGTAAATACAATTTTGATAATAAATATAAAAGTCCCGTTGTTTTTTTAAATTAATTTAGTAAGTAATCCGCTTTAATATTGAATCACTTGATATTCGCGATTTCTTTAATAAGTTTACTGAGGACTGGCCGACTACACTACCGGAGTAATTCGATTTGCCATAAGGATACAAAAGTAAAACTACTGTTTACGGTTTTTATGCCCAGATGTTCGTGGACATACCGTTGTCGGATTTCGTTTAATACTTGACCTATTTTGGATTAATTTCAATTTTAAAATCTCCGCCGTTCATTTTTTTAAAATAAAGTTATTAAAAATTAAAAACAACTTTATATTCCTACCTCAGTACCGATATTAAGTGACTTCTAACTAGTATATCCGTAATGAAATATACAATATATTAAGATATTAATTGATACAAAATATTTATTACGTCGGTACATATTATGTAAGACTATGAAATCTATTAGAATCTCTTGTCTAGTCTGCTGCGTGTCTAGTGAGCAGTATTTAATTCAGAACGTTGAGTATGTTTTATAAGCATGTATGTTAAAAAGATTATAGCGCTTAGTACACTCTGTATTTTCAGTTATTTTCCGAACGGGAATTCGCGTAAACCGCAATTTTGAAAAATGGATACGGATTGCGCAATATAATATATATGTAATAGTTGTGTTCAATATTTGACTAAACATTAACAATGATCGCTGAAAAAAGTTTATGTTCTTACCGGCGCTCTATTCATTAAAACCATAAAAAAAGTATGCGTTCCATTTAAAAAATACTTATAACTTGGTTTTCATGTCACGTAATGACCAACAATACAATTTTTAAGTTGTAACAAAAATGTGTCCCCTGTCCATAAAAACTTTGCCTGCTCTGAATTTTTGAGTGTATCCCCAATGGGAGAAGTATTATTTTATTAGTTCCTTATAAATTTAGTTTTTCCGTGTGCGCCTTAACTGAGATGGTAGTGTAGTATCTAATGAAACTGAATTTGTCCACAGAAATTTAAAAAAATTGTTGCAAATTTGGAAAGCCTGAGAATTATGGAGACACCATTATAGATACCCAGAGATAGTTATAACATTGATTTTTAGATTATGTTGCTTTAAAGTGCTTTCTTAAAAGTGAATAACTTTGATGATTGTGTTGATAATGAAACAACTACTTCCAAAGAAAACTAATGGTTTTTTTAAATAACTTTCAGAAAAGTTTTGTGTTTAAAACATTATTATATGAAGTGACACTTGACTATAACAATTTGTTAAATATTCACAGTTTACTCTAATTTTCAAAAATAAATAAATAATTATGACAAAGTCCTTTATTATATACAATTATATAATCAGAAAAGCAATCGCTTTGAAAGTGTACCACTTTCTGCACATTCTAAAATTTTCCGTTTTAATGATGGTTTCTCTTGATTTTTCAGTTTCCTAATGTTTTGGGGTAGTGGTAGTTTAGGTCCATAAGTTGCAGCTGGTTTATTACTAAAGAAAGGCATTTTTAATGTTTCAGTACAGTTGAGTCTTTCATTAGGATTTAAAATTAAGAGCCCAGATATCACATTTAATAAGTCATCTGCAGCAGCAATAAATATATGTTTGAGTGGAACAGCTTGGAAAGGTTTAAATTCCATGTAATCAGATAAGGATTTAAGACCAGGCCAAGTTTCTTCAGTTGGATTTCCAAATACTTGAAATATTTTTGTTAACTGATCTAAATCAGATTCGCCTGGAAAAAGTGGTACTCGAAGTAATAATTCAGCCAAAATACAACCTACAGCCCACATATCAATGAATGTACTATATTGCCTTGCACCAAATAATAATTCAGGTGCTCGGTACCATCTCGTTACAACCTGGTGAGTGTTTATTCTATTAGGGGAGCCATACAATTTTGCCAAACCAAAATCTCCTATTTTTAAAACACCATTTGCGTTTACTAATAAATTATTAGGTTTTAAATCTCTATGTAGAATCCAATTCATGTGCAAGTACTCCAGGCCTTGTAAAGTTTGTATCATATATGATTTAATATTGGCTGTTGTTAAAATGATAGTATTGTCTTTTATTATAACTTCCAAATCAGTATCCATAAAGTCAAATACCAGAGAAACATTTGACACATGACCAAATACATCCAGCAACCCAATTAAGTTCCTATGATTTAACTCCTGAAGAATTTTAATTTCTCTTAAGGCTGTACGATTAATTCCATCTTGGGCTTCAATTCTACTACCGATTTTTATTTTTTTTACAGCAACAATAGTGTCAGTTTCTATATCACGTGCTTTATATACTGTAGCAAATTGCCCTTCACCTAAAAACTCTATTTTTTCATATCTCTTTAATTTTGTTTCCATAACGCACATAAAACTGATTGTCGAACAAATATGAGAAGTTTGAGGTTAAGATGTCATCACAGCCAGACAGCAGTACTACCACCACATATGATGTAAAGGTATAGGCGAACTTGGCAACAAACGAAGATGCAATGGATCCCTGGAGGCTGATATACGAGAAATTCAACTTCAACTGCTTTCGTTTATGTTAATACCAGTTAATACAAGTAATCATGATCATGTAAATACAAATCGAGAGTACCAAAAAAATAGGTTAGGTGCATTAGTATGAGCAGACAAATGAACAAAAATTGATAATTGTATGGTTTGGTGGTGCGTAATTTTGTAAATTAAAAAATGGGTTTTTATTATTTAATTATAAATGTATATGACAAAATCAATATGACATACAATACATATATATTGCTTATACAAAATTTATTATGGTTTCATCGGAATACATGTACAAATAGACGATAATGACATGCAGCTCTTATACAATAATAATGAAATATTTCATACATATAATATACAATTTATCGTTTTCTTGCAATTTGTTGTGCCTGTATAATTAATGGATTCAGGAAATTCCCAGGAATTCTTACCTGTACAATAATATTAACATAGATACTGCTATCTTTGTTTATGGTAGTATATAAACAATATATAAACAAGGCTGCTATCCTATTACTAAAATTAATTTCTTATTTACAATATACACACACTATACTGTATAACTGTCGTATAGAAAGAATAAATTTTTTTTTACAAAACAATTGAATATACACAAACGAAAATCAAGAACATCGACCCAGACAGAAAAATAAACAAACGGTCATAATGGACGACGGATCACTAATCACAACTCATTTATGGATAAATTAGAATCATTATTATGTTAGATAATACTTGATACGAATAGCCCGACATTATTTTGATGGTGCCTAAATCCAATATTCCGTCTCATCTGATTTAAGATCCCAGGGTATGGTCACAATATCTAACAATAGATATTCTGTGGTATGGTTTTAATGCACCGCGCGCATTGCGATTTTAATTGTACTATTGTTAATTGTTTTTTTTTCATATATGTAACTATTATTTCTACTATTGGTATTTGAATATAATTAGATTTGGCGGTGCTGAGAAGTACTAGTGGTAGTTAAAGGGTTAATAAGCGTGCGCAACGGTGGACCATGTCAGATTTCGTTTAATACTTGTAGAACCACTCCACGGAATTAATTTAAATTTAAAAACTCGTCATTGGCTCGTCATTATTATAATCTTATTGTTAAGAGTTAGTAAACACAACCTTATATTTTTATATTCACAATGAATTAAGTGTATTAACACTTCATATTTTTCACGATTATTTTAATTTTTATAAATGTGTAATATTATACTTTCTTTGTTACGTACATTATGCGACTAGGATGAAATTAGGAAAAAATATTAAAGAACTGGTTTCAGACAATCGTGTAATATAAAAAAAAACACTTGAAGTTCTTTTGTTGTAAACTAGTTCTAGCAACTATTTTGTTCGTTCATACTTATTGTAAATAAGAGACAACATTTCAGTGGATAATCGTTTTATTTCCTATATTTTCAATACACATTTAAAATAAAACATTTATTACCTCACACAGTGGTACCGATGTTGTTCTTTCAAACGTAAAAAATTGACTGTGGTATAATTTATGTATACAACATGTTAAAATATAATTAGAACGTAACATTCTTTAAATTTTCATTAAAAGTAAATCAATATATTCTGACTGAATACGGTACTGGTACGAATACGAATTCTCCTGATTGCGGCCTCTGACTATTATAACTGCCAAGATGGCGCCGAGGTCCTGACTTGCAAAGATCAAAGTCATATCGCGGTAAACTTATAGTTCGCACCTGTCCCTGGCCCCCTGGGCCAGAGTCATTTTTGCTTCAAGTGTTTGCATGTATCAATATACGGAATGCATATTCTATATACGTTAGTATAGATATTAGTATAACATTTCTCCACCCCCAACTTATTTGGTCTGCACTATACAGACATGCGTTTTACAATCTATAGCTGCCTGGGACGAAAGGATGTTTTGAACACCCATGTAGAGAGGGAAAGTAGTTTTGTTTGGTTTAGTAACATAAAACATTATATCTACTGTTTTTGTGATTTAAAGTGAATGTATAGGTATATAGGTATTCTAAAAAATAATTATTGCGCCTCTGCGAATAATTGCTAAATAGGAAAGTTTTGTAATACTTAAATGTGGGGGAATAACATTGCAATGGTAACAAGTACGAATTAACACAGTTATGCCTACTAGCTCTAACGTAGAAGTATTTTTCTTATTCGAAGTTGTAGTGTATTCAAACATCGTACGCTCAGTGACATTTCAATTTAATATGTTTACCTAATCGGACAATATGGCCGCTATGAGCGGCGTCGCGACGTTTGGCATCGGTCTGGGAACGTTATCGAACAGCTGTTATTTTGACGTGTTTTCTCTTTATATACTTTGTACAAGTGTTTCTGTAAAATGTGATATTGGTAGATATCTGGAATCCTATTTCATAATCCTAGTAATTTAAAAATTATAATATGAGACGACAACAGACCCAGACGCAGTTGCAAATAGATCAAAGCGACGATGACTGCACCTCCTCACCAGTACGTACATATATTCATCTATTGCATGAGTCAGGGCTTATTTTACTGAAATGCGAATCTATTCATATATTGTGCTTTTGCACCGTCTATATGAATTGTAATTATTTTTATAGTTTTATCAATTTATTATTTTAAAACTATTTGGTTTAGTAATATATACTAACACATATTTATGTTAAAACGCAACTGTCACTATACCGTAGTCGCTAAAAACACCTGTCAACAGTTAACGCAAATCCCAATACACACTTATTGGTCATACTTATGACTTATTTATGCATGATTTGCATTTATGTTTGTACCTGTGTTTGTGTGTTTATAATACACAGTGATAAAGTCGGAAAACCAGTTAATTGATGATTGTATATATATACAGGTGTTTACGGTCTTGTGATTTTATTTTTAAGGGGTGATTAAACATCTTAAAATAAGGTCATTAACATAAAATATCTTAACAAAGTTGCATAATAAGAGAGATATTAATGTTAAAAAAATTGTAGTTTTTATTTTTTATTTTTAAGTAGTGATTAAGCATATTAATTTAAACATTTTTTATGTTTTTCATGGAATCCACTTGACACTAGTTGTTCAAAGTTATCGCCGTGTTGTTGAACGAAATCTCGCTCGACGTATCCATGAATTGGCATAATTTACTAGGCATTGGTCTTGTAGAATTGTCGCCGCAGCTGCCCCAACGCGGCTACCAAGATCATCTAAATCAATTATGTCGTTGGTGTATGCCATGATCTTCATAACGCCCCATAAGTAGAAATCAAGGGGGTTAAGGTCGGGTGACCGAGGAGGCCATGGCATAGGACCACCTCGACCAAACCACTTATTTTCAAACACATTATCTAAATGTTTGCGAAATAAACGATTAAAATGTGAAGGTACGCCATCGTGAAAAAAAAACCACATTTGTGGACGTACATTCAAAGGAACTTCTTCCAATAGGTCCATCAAATGATTCTGCAAAAACAAAATATAATCATATCCATTCATTCCATTTTGGCAACAAAATGGGCCAATAAGTTGTCCGTTGACCAGTCCGGTTCAAACATTTATAGAAATTCTATGCTGGAAATGATTACGACGAACAGCATGTGGATTTTCCACAGCCCAAATGTGGGTATTACGACAGTTATTTATGCCGTTACGTGTAAACGTTGCTTCATCAGTCGCCAATAGAATGGAAGAAAAGTTTGGAATTTCTGCATTTTCTTTTTTTTTTGAGGAAACCACCAGCAAAACTGTAAACATAAAGGATGATCTTCAAATTGTAAAGCCTGTACTTTTTGTACATGGAAAGGATACAATTGATTCTCGCGCAGTGTTCGCCAGACAATTCGATTTGATACATTTACTTAGCGAGATATTTTTCGTATCAATCACGCGACTACAACGGCTATAGTCACGCGGCTGTAAACGCGAAAGTCAATCGACTTTGCATCAACAGGATTTACATTGAAAAATATGAATGCGATATGTAAGTCATTTGTTGATGCGAAGTACCTTGACTTGCGCGTTTACAGCCACGCGGCTATAGCCGTTGAGTCGCGTGATTGACACTGAACCACACTGAACCTTAAATTGTAAAAGTAAATCGTGTATAGTCGCGTATAGTGTGCCCGTAGCGTAAGGGCTGGACGTTTGACGCTGGCGACACAACCACACGATGTGTCAAACCATTACCACCGAAAGAACAAGGCCGCAGTGTTGATGTAAGACGTCACCAGTGCTAGGTGTTCGTAAATACATGGGTCGCTTCTTTTAACTCCGGTTCAAGGACTGAGGGTGTCAGTCGTCAACTGAGCCCCATTCGACTTTATGATGGAAAAACTAAATTTCAAAACAAAACCACCTATAATTTTCAATATTTCAAACCCACATTTCCTTTGTAAACGTTCGTAGTACTTTTAGATTTCTCATTTTATTTACTTTATTTTAATATTCATTTGTCCAATTAACACAGCAAGTTTCGGTAGCTAGTGACTTTAGATATAAAATTTAGTATTTTTTTCAGGTTTAAGAATAGATTCATTAACCGGTGAATGTTCCTAATTTTTAATTACAGTGTTTGTAGTACATTTATCATGAGACAAAAGTCCGTTTTCAGAAACTGATTTTAAAAAGCACTGAATTAAAAATGCACGTTTACTATAAACAGTTAAGAAACCTTCCTCAAAATCGAAAAGAATTTTGTTAAATATAATACAAGCATACAAAACGATCTGCACCGCTACCTTCCGCTACTAGTCCGTCATTAATAATTAAAATTTGTTCACAGAATTTGGGCTTAATTTTTCTTACGGTAATGTAGCAACAATAACCCGTCAGATAAAATTACGGCCATATCGTTAAGATATTAACGATATTAAATTAAATGCATGATATCCAATTTCAATTCATAATCTGCATGATATCAAGGCTCGCGATTTTGGGGTTAACAATGATTGAACTTACATTTACAATTTCATTAGTTCTTGAATCGGTTGTTGTCGAAAAATGTTTAATATTTTCTTCCGCAAGATGTAACTCACTCCCCTACTGTATTTCATGGAGTAAAATTTTTTCGGGTCATAGCATACGTCCATGAGTCGGCGTCACTTGGAAACTGAAATGTGTGCACTTTTGGACCATTTTTACAATTACCGCGACAACCAGGAATATAAAAATAACACAACACGTATAAACAATTGTAACAGATAAGATAACACAGAAGGCAGCACTTAAAAATACTAATAATTTAAATGCAATGGAGAAAACATGTGGATGCGAATTGGTCTAACTTTATACTTCGCCGCTTTGCATCTTACGACACATCTAGCAATGTGGCGTAACAAACGCGTGACGTCAGAGTACTTGGACCTTTTATTACCGATGGCAATTGTCAAAGCTAGGTTCTGCGGTTTGTTGGTTTTAATCTTTTCAAGAAGACACTGCAAAACACTCTCTTTTTGTTGGAATATCTTTGGTGATTGATTATCATTATTTTTGAGGGTTAATAATAATAAGTCAATAACACTTCATCATTTAGCTACAAACTTTTAAATTCTTGTCCTAATATGGTACTATAGTAATATAGATTATAAACACGCGAAGGCGATGCGTTTATATAAGAGTTAATTGAAATTTTATGTCAACTTGCATCGTGAAAATGTGTGAAGTTCAACCGCGAAATGCAAGTATAGTCAATTAAACGTAATTACCATAATCGATACAACAAACTTTATTTTAAATTATGCTCTTGTTTTACTTATCTTATCCTTGCTCTTACAACATAATAGAATACGGTGGCTTCAATTAGCAAATCTAAATCGAAAACTACCCTTTCCACCTTAATGCCTGAATGTCTAAATGACTCTATATATATATATGTATCTCAGCAATTAACATAAGTTATCACCCTCAGTACAAACTACAAAAAAAAGAGGTGTTAGTCTTAGTATCTTTGGTTAAGGTAAAACTGTGGAGAATTTGCTTATCACCAGATCACCAATAGAATAATACTGATTTTCTGATAGTTGTTAATAAATTCAATTTAACCTTTACCTTTTTTTTCTTTAATGCAAGAAAACTGTATCCATGTTAACTAAAATCTCTCGTATTTTTTTTATTATAAAATACAAAATAGGATACGGTGCCTTGAAATAGTAAAAAATAAAAAATACCCTTACCACCTCGATGAGTGAAGAACTCCTGGATACTTAGTTGCCGAAATACGTATCCAGGAGTTCTTCACTCATCGAGGTGGTAAGGGTATTTTTTATTTTTAATTTTTTAATTTTTTTATTATTCATTTTAAGGAAATAGTATATTAGGGCATATTAAATCACATATTATGTTTTTTTCTTAAATTTGAAAATCACACAGGCTGCTTCATTAAAAAAATATATTATTTTTGTGCAACTGTGTATCTTGCAAGAAATAGATCTTGGGATGATGGACATATTTCATTCATTTATATATCTTCCGAATGAACAAAGTGTAACTCGTCTTCTATTGTAACTAAATAAATGAAATGACTATCTACTTAGTCTACCATTCCTGGTACTCCTTTAATTGTTCCGCTTCTTTTAATATATACCAGTACCCACCTGTTGTCCTTCAATAAATTGTTTCGTTATTGCCTCCTTCCCTTCCAAAGCTCGGGTAGTGACTAATTTTGCTCTTCCTTTGTTTTCTCTAGTACTGAGTAAATCTAGTTTGGTTTTCGGTGTACGTTTTAACATCATTTCCGCGGGAGTAACTCCTGTTAACGAATTTGGTGTGATACGTTGCTTCAAAAGAAAATTCTCGATAGCGAGTTGCAACCTTTTATTAGTGGGGTGCTTTACCAGATTCAATTGCTTAAATAGACTGCGCTTGTCACTTGCTTCCCAACCGTTCCGTTTGATCTTGGATGCAGTAGTGGAGTAGTATAACTTTAATGCTGTTCCCTAAACATAATTTCCTGTATGTTGCTCCACTGAAAGGCGGCCCATTCTCTGATATAAGTTCGCCAGATAATCAGAACATTGTAAAACATCGTCTTAGTTTTGTGATTTTGGCTCGAAACTCGGTGAACATCAATCCATCGATTTTAGCATAATAATAAAATATCTACTGTATTTCTCGAGAAAATCAATATGTAATCTGCCTCAACTGCTGTATGAAGCTTTCCAGGTACTTGTTTCAATTTTAGGTGCTCTAGGTTGTGACAGAATACAACTTTCTGATCTAAGTGAATTCCCGGCCACCAATAATAACTATGAGTCAGGATTTTGACACGAACGAATCCAAGGTGTTCTTCGCCTAACATCTCTATTACTTCATTTGTTCGTTTAGTGATGTAATCACTGATTTCACCTTTAAACACATTCATTTTCGATCGACAGTTGATCTTTTGTTGTTAAATAAGGTTTCAATGCTTCTTCCACTGTTTCAGACTACCCTTTTCTCACACAACCTATCATTTTATTCAGTACTAGATCCTTTCTTGAAAATCTTATTACTTCATATACAGTTAGTGGATTTTCTTCTAATTCAAAAATAGGATTAATTTCTCTAATAGCTGTTTTTTTTCCGGTCAGTATAGACATTACGCGTAAGCATCTCAGTTCAGCACACTTTTCTTATATTGTACTGTATAATTATAAGTGGATAAAGAGATTGGCCACCCTTGTAATCTTGAAGACGCTAACGTTGGTATTTTTTGTTCTTTCCAAATATAATTTGTAAAGGCTTATGATCTGTGCAAAGCTTACATTTACCACCATATATAAAATTATGATTTTTTACTGAAAAAAACTATTGTACTTGAACTATTGTATCTGAACATAGTTTTGCTTTGCTGTATTCAAAGATGTTCTGGATTTGGTGAGGGCCTCACACATTTGGGGACACTCATATTGTACCCTTTGTGCTACGTTTTCCGGCGGCGTTGTTCTTCCACACCTACCCGAGCCCACTCAACCTGAGTATGAACTCGACTAGTGTTGCAGTCGACGCGTCACCGATGTTGGCCACACTGGGCCAGCACTCACCCAAAATGGAGCCTCTGATTTGGACGAGCGCCGGACAGCAGAGCGGGCTAGTCCCATGCGCTGCATATGCTTATTTATTTTGCAGTGGCCAGTTAATAGCCTCACAACTTGAGGAAGACAGCTGCGAGAGAGATGCAGGCAATATTTTGCCCCGTCTTGGATGATAGCCTGGGAATGGCTTCAAGTGCCTGGCAGCATGTAGTTACAGATTCCCATCCGCTTTCATGGAGAATGGTAGTCAGGTGTTTTATTAGGTTATTGAATACAGCCGATGTGAGTGGTAACGCAGGTTCCGGTTCCACAAACGAAGAGCGCACTTCCTGAACCGCCAGTCGTCGGCAGCCGCATGAATTTCCATTGTGTCTTTTCACCCATATGAGTTATATGGCATTATGAGCAGGCCCCCAAGGCCTTCAGGGTAGTTTGGCTATTGCTGTAAAGACCAATGTGCTTTCCCCTAAGGCCCCCTGCGTGAATCTCACTCCCACCTTGCAGGATCCTCAATAGCCCCGCATAGAAAACCAAGGCAAGTCACTCAAAGCATGGCATAAGTCAATTGCTAGTCCCGGAGGGAACATTCCTGCTCCAGTTCGTGTTATTGTTTTCGATCCATTCGTAAAAATGGAGATCGTTGGTCCTAGTACGACGTGGGGCTTAATGTGGACACGGTATTGTTTGCACAAAGCAAACAGGGAGCACACAGACCTTAGCAGCATCAAGAAAGAGCATATTAGTGACGCCCTCACTGATACTAACGTGCCAATACGCCCCCTTCCTCCTCCGCGTTCAAAGACCATCAGATTGTGCCTTATGGCCGTTTTAAGTGCCATCTCCTCCACGAGCAGGTCTAGTGTTCGTACATAACAGCGCTTTCACTGCGAGCGTTGGGGCGATTCGCATTGCGCCTGTTGCAATAAGAGACGCGATATACTGTGCACGTGTTAGTTCGTTTCTGGTTCATCTGCCCCGTGGCTACAAGACCAAGGCGCCATAACTTCGCACAGGCCTAATAATGGTAGTGAACAGCCACATCACTGTTCCAGAAACTCCCCAGGTCTTCCCAAGGATGCGGCGATACTGCCAGGAAGGCACACTTCTTCCACAAGGTTCCATAAAAGTAGGGACTAACGCCCCCATAGGGTAGCCTCGGTTCACGAGTTCTCTAGTCTTCGCACTTCCTACACTAACTTCCACTGCCCTCTATCCCACCATAAGATGTAGCCAAGCCACCAGGATCGGCTCAACCCCATGCTTAGCAAGAGCATTAACAATACTGTTGAGAGATGCTTTATGGAAAGCTCCCTCTATATCTAGTTGGACATTTTACTGCACAATAACCTTCATCCCGGGATGTATGAATGTTGGTTTGAAAGAAGTGGGTTTTAAAGCAACGCCACTTCTCTTATATGTCGTCATATAACACAGCCGTTCCAGTGTCTTCAAAAGAAAGGTGATCAGGCTTATGGGACGGAAAAATTTGGCCAGTGTATAGTGTATGATCTATATGTCCTGGCCTTGGTTTGAAAACCGCCTTTATTTCCCTCCACTCCTCAAGTGGAAGTGACAGTCACTAGTAGGTCTATTATTATTGTCAGTCCAGAGTGTTGGTTACCACACTGCCTGGAAAGTGAGTGGCCATAAGTAACTTGGCTGTTTTCTGAAAGTCCGGCGTGCAGGTGCCATCCTCTCGATTTACCAGTCCAACTTTATAGTGCGAGTCTTTGCTTGAGACTCTTTCTATTCTAGCAGCCGTCGCGGCCGATGGAGTCATAGTAGTTTCTCTAGGTTCGCCTGTGACCAGAACGAATCTCCTTCTTATATTGCCTGTGTTGGGTTTTATAGGCTTGCCATTCTTCTGCATATCTGGTTAGTTTGGCCTTATTAAAAAGCTTTCTTAGTTTGGTCCTCAAACTGACGAGATCGCGACTCCACCATGGGGTTTTGGCCTCCCTAGTTCTGACCTTGTGTGGGAATGCGCTGTCGTAATCGCCCATAACTAACGCCCTTACACCGGTAGCCAACTGGCGGAGTTCATCAACTTGCGGGCTCCCACTCAACCGTAGCCTTTGCAGGTTTGTGCGCAAAGGATGGCTTGTCAGTCACCTTCCGGTTTTTATATTCCAGCTTTTGGACGCTGTATGTTCCATCTTAAAACATATCCATCTATAGTTTGACATTGATGCCCCGTCGAGACCTATCATTTGCTATTGATCAAAATACTCATCGATGCCAAAGTGATCTCATCGAATCGCTAGGTGCCAAACGTGGGTTCGTATCTTCTATTAAGTATATCAAGTTTAAAGTAAACTCACTTGGGAGTCTACTTCTGTCGTTTATGTCATGACTGCCGCAGCCACGTGGTGAGCATTAGAATCGCAGCGTATCACTAAATCTTTGTTTTCCGTGTCACAATAATCGACCAGCTACAGTAGGAGTGGAGAAAAAACCGGCCCGCCACCGGACTGATGCAAATACTACCACAGCAGTTAACGGGAGGGGCCTTAATATGCTTTTGGATATAAACGCATGTCCTAGGTTTTCTTGGGTACCGGAAAAGAACGGTACCTTTAGCGTTATACAGGTCAAGGATCCCGGATTTCAGGAAACTTGGCTCTTGGATTACTTGGTTTACTTGGTGAAAAATTGTAGTACTTTCTGTTTCAGCCAGAACCAAATTTGTTGTTTGGCTATCTAAATTGATATGCCAATTACCGGTTCTGGACTCCTTCTTTTGCAAGGTTGTCGGCTACCTACGGTTCTTGTTCAAAATCTCTCTTGCGCACGTCTGAATGGCGTAGATATCGGCCTGAAAAATTGTTGCGTATTGCCCGAGGTTGTAGATTTTTTCAACTCTCGGGTAACTCCAGAATATTCCTCCGCGACGCCCTGCTGTGTTTTCGATCCATCCGTAAACCTGCAGGTGTCTGCTTGCTTCAGTTTGGTTTCGTTACATCTCCATTCCTCTCTGTTTGGATAGGAGGTAGTGAGGAATGTATCGATCATGTGACGTGCGCACATCAGGTCAGTTGGCATTCCCAGCATGCCGTCGGAGGTGACCGTATCTAGCAGCCTGTCTGCGAAGAACACATGAGTGCGCGGCGATTGATTCGCTATATGCCAGAGGCCAGATATGGTTAATCTAGCCTCCCTCTCCAAAACAATATGTAGAGGCGGGAGATCCAGAAGAAGTTCCAATGCCAAAGACGGGATGGAAGAAATTGCTCGCATAATTGCCGTGCTCGCCGTCCTTTGTATGGATGTGAGTTTTGCTGTGGCAATAGCTTGTTGCGCTTTCTGCCACCATGCTTTTGCCCCATAAGTAATGGTTGGGCGTATTACCGCCACATACAACCAGTGAATTAGTTTTGGGGATGCCCCCAAGACCTTCCACATACCCTGCGACAAGACCATAAATAGAGCCTTGCCTTTTGGGATACCTTTTCCAGGTGCGGATTCCAGGTTAATATGACGCCTAGATATTTTGCATTATCTGCAAATTCTAATTTCACGGCTTGAATGGTAGGTGGTTGTAATTTTTCACTCTCTCTTCCTGGTGAACGGTATTATCGTAGTTTTGTGTGGATTGATGCATAGGTTTTCCCTGCTGCACCAACTACAAGCGGCATCAATTACCTGTTGGAGAGCAGTGGAGATTTCTCTTTCACCTGACCCCCTTAACAGAATGACAATGTCCTCCGCATAGGCCTGCACCTCGGCTCCAAGTGCTTCAATGATGGCCAAAAGGCCGCCAGCCAGGAGCGACCACAGCAATGAGGATAAAATCCCTCCCTGCGTACACCCCACGCCCGGCCTAAACTTGACCATCTCTCCACTCAGAGTCGTTATTACAAGCCTATTTGCAAGCATAGATTGCCTCTATGCTATAATCGGTTCTACACCACGTACTGTAACCGCTTTGCATAGGGATGAGGGGATTGCATTATTAAATGCTCCCTCTATATCCACAAATACTGCCATTGCTATTTCTTTGGAATCCAAAGATTCTGTAATCTTGGAGACCAGGTTGTTTAATGCAAGATCAGTGGATTTACCCGCTGATATGCATACTGGTGTGTGTGAAGAGGCTTATCTGGGAGAACATCCCCACGGATATGATTCTCTATCACCTTTTCAGGCTAATTAGACGAAACGTCTTAGGGGATGGTGTAGACTTTCCCGCTTTGGGAATGTACACCACCCTGACCTCCGTCCAGTTCGTTGGTACATAGTTCCAAGCAAGGCTAGCTCTGAAAAGTCTAACCAGGTAAGGAATTAGCTCAGTGTTTCCCTTTTGGAGGAGCATCGGAAGTATGCCGTACTCACCCGGCGCTTTATCAGGTTGAGCATTTTAATCGCCCAGCTAACCGCGTTGAATGTTACTACTCTCCTCGCTATTTGACAATCATCAACCTGTAGTCGCTTGGTACAGCGGGGAGGAGTATCAACTCTCGAGAGATCATTCATCATCTGACAGTGAAGTGGCCCTATGCCAGAAGCTCTAGCGTTGCCTGCTCTTGGATTAGTCCTGCTGCCTATCCAAGTGTGTAAAGTAGCAGTGGCTCTCCGACGGTACTGTAGGGTAGTTTGAATAATAGAGATAGACTGAGGCATCCTCCGATGCCTTACTGCATCAGAGTCTGCTTTGAGACAGAACACCTTAGGTCCGAAGATGGGACAGCACCAGGTGAGCTAGGTTCAGGCGCGAACTTGGCATCTTTAGCCTTTGCTCTCCCTTTGCGCTCGACACTGGCTGCTTGTTGTGTGGGTTTACTTAAAGATGCACACTCTCGAGCTTTCGGCCAATGCTTTGCTGGCTTTAGTTTGGGAGTAGTAACGAGCGTAACTTGGATGGCACACGGGAGATGAAGGCGGGACAGCGAGAGAGCTAGACTCGGTCGCAATATGAGCTGTATCGAGAGCCTTGCGGATTCACAGCCAGACTCCTAACGCTGTTGTGTTGGCCGCTGCTGGCGCGATTGCTGCAACTGCGATTGGAATTTGGGGACATCCGAAGACGCACACCTTTCAATGGAGACATCAAGAATAATTTTCGCCGTTCTGGTTGAGTTGAACTCACCCTGTTGACGGTCTGAGTCGACAACACAGCCGATTGATCGGTTTGATTTATTGTCTGACCTCCCGTCTAATTTCTGTCTACCAGGCGTCATCAGTGTCTCTCCGAATGCTAATCCCACTTCCTTAGTATATGGACACTCGAGTCCGTCTTTATTGCTTGTACTCCTTTCGTTGCTTTGGCTAGTATGGTAATTCCAGCAATAATTACCATGGGGCGTAAGGGCAATTTGTCCGTTAATTGTTTTGGTACTTATGGTGTTTCTTCTGTTGGTTATGGTTAAGCCGCTTTCGCGAGACTCACAGTCCTTGTACTGTCTGAGCGGGAGTGTACTGCATTACCGGTCCTATTGGGTTTGATTTCCCTGACATGTGACCTACCGGTGTCCCCTAAATGGGGCTGTGTCAGGGCACATACAAACGATTGTGACGTTTCGCAGTGAGTTCGGGGACGCATCAGATGAATGTGAGTTTAGCATTCGGATGGGCGGTGATGACGCCTGGTAGACAGAAACTCGAAGCCGCCTGCATTGCTTGTATCGACTTCATTGCTATTGCTTAGTATGGGAACTTCAATAACAAACCATGGTCTGTAATGGCATTTTATTGGTTAATTGCAGACCCTCTGAACCTACCTCTTATTTTGTACATTATCGACTGGAAAAGTGCAGGCGCACTTGCTACCCCAAAATATATTGATAAAAACCTTTATGAGTGTTTGTTGTCAAAAATTGATAACAAGCTTCTTCAACTCGACATTGTAAGTATGCGTTTGACTAGTCCAGTGCGGAAAAATGTTAACCTGTTGATCAATAATTGGCAGATGATACTAATCCACTTCTAGACAGATCCGATTTATTGAATCTCGACAAACCCTTATCGTATTATTGACAGAACATTCTCTTCACATAGTATATAGTAAATATTGCAAGGACTATGGGGCAGCACAATAAACACACTGTTCGGATTACTCCTCCCGCACAAAGTATTGATTAATTCGGGACGACACGTGTT
>JARFOC010000210.1:818005-828872 GCA_031763485.1 Osmoderma eremita | reverse complement strand
ATTACTCTTAATAAACAGCATATTACCTTTTTGACAATAATTATTTTAATTATTAATATATAGAAATTTATAATCTACTTTCTACAATCCATTTTTCTCAGTGTAGAATGAACTGTTTTCCCAGAATTCATAAACCAGGCAATTTGAAAAACTGATGAATACATCAAGTTAACCAGGTTGTGATTGTTTCAGAACTATTTTCAAATCGAAAAAGTAACTTTGAAGTTGATTTAATGGAACAAGATGAATTTTAAAAGACAAAATTTCCCCAGTTTTGGATCAGATAATAATAATAATATATTTGCCCAACAGGTAACCCCCATTTACAGGACAAACGAAAAAAAGGTTAAATTACAAAAATGTGAATACATCGATATATATGATGAGTTAAAAAAGTATAACATTCACTATAGTAACAATCCATGGTGAAGACGTCTTCATAATACAAAGTAGCATTGCGGGTCATATGGTAGACTGGTGCTCGAAGCAGTAGGTTGGTCCTTGGCGTAGGCATACTGAAAGTAGACATGTGACGAGACGCGAAGCGAGGAACGTTAAAACATACAATCGATAGCAGATAAGGACAATCAACTTTGTTGCTAATGAGTTTATATAGATATCGAGCGCTATGGAGTTCGCGTCGATGGCTTAAGGATTCCATTTGATGCCTTGAAAGTAGGTCATTGTATGATACATCCCAATTTGGATAGATTCCATCCATCTTCCAGGACAGAAACTTTAGGAAACGACGCTGAATACGTTCTATGGGGAGTTGCTGAGACGCATAAAAGGGATACCAAGCAACACAAGCATATTCCAACTTACTAATAACAAACGCAAAAAACAGTGTTTTAAGTAATGTTGTATCATTAAAATATCGCGAAGTTCTTATAAGAAATCCCAACATCTTCGAGGCAGACGAGCAAGTGTTTTCTATATGAGTAGAAGAAGACAAAATATGTGGATGATGTTTTTACCATATTTGATACAAATTCTTATAGCTTGAACAAGTTCTCAGATGACCTTAATTCAAAATTCAAAACCATGAGTTTTGCATTCGGGAAAGTCAATAATAATGTGGGGGAAAGGAGGGTAAGTTGGCGAGCTTAAGGCCTTATCCCTAATATTTCGATTTTTGGATACATCACTAATTATATATTTGCGGAAAAGCTGAATTGCTATATACGGTAACTGATTTACATATATTTTTTCCTTTTATAATGAATAGATATTCGAAAATTTGTGAGTTTAAAAAAATGTAATTTTCGTCATCTTACATCCAAAGGTCGGTAAGTTAACGAAGATAGGTGGGTAAGTTGACGAGATATATAAAAAAGTAGAAATGAAGTAGGTAAATATGGATTAAAATAAAATAATGTAGGTACCTAATTTATTTATAAAAATAAACAATACATAAAAAACGCACAAATAAATGAACAGTAACATCAGTAATTAATTATCGCAGCGATAACAATATCATTTCTTAAATTTAGCTTCCTTTGAAGACAATTCTGGGCACTTAGCATGTACCCAAAGTTTACAAGCACAGAACTGAAACCAAAGTTCATTGTTTTTGCCTATATCCCCATAAATAATACAGTTCTTGTCCTCTTCTTCAACTTCTGAATCCATGTCATCGTCGGTATCCACATAGGGTATTTCCGTGGAACTGTTGGAATCAGAGGAATCGTGAAATTTTATTTGACGCCGTGCATTTTTGTTTATTTTCCTCAACACAGGCTTTTCTCTTTCTAGTTCAGGATTTCTAAGAGACAAATTGAAATGTCGCATAAATCATTCAACAAAATGTCTACCAGCTCCTTTCTTTTCGGTATTACACCTGTGTGGAACCTTATAGCTTTCAGAATAGTCAAAAATTAATCTGCTGAACTGTTCTTTTGTCAAACTAAATGCCCTTTTTTCTATGTCTATAATGTAACGATATAAATTTTGCAATTGGTCTTCAGAGAATGTCGGTTTGTAACGTCCGGCGTTTGAGGGAAAGGCCTATCAGTAAAACTACATTATTTTAAAAAAGAGAGAGAACTGAAATTAGTTTTATCTCATCTGCAGGGTACGTTTTCAAATATCTTCGTAATGTTGCCTCTGGAATGTTATATGCCCTTGCGGCTGAATTAACACTTTTTCCTTTAATTTTAACATGCCTCATTGCTGCTTTCATGTTCTCTCTGCTCCAGGATTGTCTCGAAGTTTTTCGTATATATATTCTATCCATTGTTTTACATAAACCAAAATAATGATAAAAAATAATTATTCCAAAATTTGTTAGGAACCAAAACATGTGCGCAGGATAAAATGACGAATTTGTCATCTTATCGGCCTTGGTCATTCGTCAACTTGACTACAAATGAAATTTCACATATTATGATGATTATCTTAGTTTAAATAATGAAATTATAAAAAAAACTTAATTACAGGAGGTTATGTAAAAAAACAATAGTTTCTTCTATGCAGGCAGCAAATTTAATTAAATTCTTACCCACAAAAGGACAAACACTATTTTCTGAAGACTGGATATAGTAACAGAAAGCACGTTATCGGTTAACTTAATGTCAAATGGCGGTATACGATTCGATACATTTTGGTGTTGACCTCTGGCGACGTATTGGTAAGACTCATATTTCCTTGCGTCTTATGTCCCTTCCCCTACTTCCGTTTTTGGATATATTCGATATATATCTAAAGAAAACCAGTGTAAAGAGATTTATGATAGCAGAGTCAAATCATTGCTTTCAGCATAAAGAAACTATCAGCTTCAAACTGTACAATTCTCATACTTGAAAGTTGCCAAGCCAGCCGATTTCTTGTAAATGCCATTTTATGAATCACCATCACCATAATTTACGTAACGCCTAAAAAACAAATAATCTTTTAGGAAATACCAAGGATAAAATTACATCAGAATTCAGGAATTTATGAAATAGATTGTAAAGAATGTAATGTGAAATATATTGGGCAAAGAAGGCGACCAATTTTAACACGTTTTAAGGAGCACATTGCTCATTTACGATATGGCAGGTCTGAAAAGTCTAGTATTGCCCAGCATATTTCACAAGTTAGTGTGGTAGCTAACTATGTCAGATGTTTCTTTTAGAAGTAGCTAATAATTATTTTCTAAGAATTAACGCAGCCAATAGAAAAACTAAAATAAAAAAATATTCTTATCCACAATGAGTGAACTCTCTCAAAAAGTAGGACATAAAAGTATACTCATCGAACGGGGTGACATTATTCGGTGGAGGCACAAATACTTACGAGAGATCAAGAAATTTAGAGAAGAAGGTATAATTTAGTTCTTGCTATTTGACATTTCTGTAACTTTAATTATTTCAGGTCGAACTATAATATATACTGATGAATCATGGGTGAATATACGGCATGCAGTAAATAAAACTTGGACAGACACTACAATTCAAAATAGTCGATAAGCTTATAGCACTATAGCAAGCACTGTAACAGTTCATAATTGGCATAATTACAGCAAACGTTGTAAAAAATATTGAAAAGGAAATGTGAATAGTAGATAATTTGCAAGATGACATTGAAGATTTGATTATTCATGTAACAGATTCGTCATTATCTGAAGATCAAGCTGGTTCATCGACTGACTAAATGTTGAAACAAGACATATGTGTGAGTAATTGCTATTCCTTTCTTAAATATTATTGTATTACATGTGGATTGGCATGATTCCAGCTATTTTTGTTACAAATTTGGAAACTATTATTTGTTAAAGCATTATATATTTTACTTTAAATTTAATAAATTGTATAATACCACAATTCCTAAATAAATGTTCGAAATGTAAATGAAGTTAATGTTGAGTAATAATAAATGAAACTGTGGGCTTTCTCACAGGTTTTTGGATAAAGAAATTCTGTTTTTTTTATATTTTATTGTTTTCCTTAGAATATGTATTTTAACTTTCAGAAACCCAATAGTGGAACCGGAAGTAATAATGTACAGCTGATTCGACGATTTGGCAGCCCTGTATTGAATTCAGATAAGCTCTGTACTGCATTCAGAGGTTGAGACGATTTATAGTGTTGTTATTGTTATTATGAATAGATATTTGAGTTTGTATAGTAACATTCTAAGTGTTGTGTGCATCAACCTATACATAGTTTTAAGGATTCATTCTCTTTGCATGTAACATGTCATAAGGAAATAAAATACCTATATCTATATATCTAGCTTGATGAAACATCCATTCTCAAATAACTCTATTTAGCATTTGCATAACTTTCAAAATTAACTTTTAACTTCTATCTAAGGAAAATGCATACCGTGGACACTTATTTTGGAACGGAAGGTAACTAAAATCACTACCTATCAATAAAATGAGACGGGGTAAATGCTATGAGCGAAATAGTCCTTCTAAGAATCATTTATTAACTCTAACTTGCAAGTGATACATGTAGGTTTAGTTCTCACACCGTTCATTCTGTTCGCTGGCTCCAAAGCTGATAAAAAAATTACCTTATCCTTACTTCTGGTACGATACGTTCATATACTTGCCCTTGTATATTAACCGCCTTATCTACTTTATGTGTAGCAACGCTGCGGCTTCCCTGGCGTATTAAAGATTTTCCCACGTTTTTTTTTCTCTCCGGATATTGTTTATAAATACAACGCAGTTGTGAAGTGTGTGGCGCATCAACTCCCCTCTATAATAAAATACTTAAAGCAGCACCGTTGGCGCGGATCGCAACAGAATAACAAACAAGTAATTAATAAATTTAAATGCTAGTGTATTTTGTGTGTCGGAATCTCCGGAAAGTATTCCGTCTGTAGGCGAGAATCCGTTTTTTCTGTTCTTGTTTATTTGTACACCAGAATTCTTGCAAGAGTAATGTGGGAAGTACTTATATGTTTCGGAAGATGATGAGTATTTTTTTATTTTATTTTGCATGAACTCATTGCAAATGTAGCATAAATGTCCGATGCCACAAAAGTTAACGAGGATTAGCAAGCGACGAGGCAGTATTGGCAGGCAGATTGCAGTCGATGTATGCACAAACGCGCATACGTGCGGAATATGCTTTATAAATAACGCTCACTTTTATTACGCATGGTCCAGGTTAACCTTTGTGGCATTGTACCAACGTCATAGAAGTGAATGATTGGATAAATTACATCTAAAAGATGTAATTTACAAATACAAATACAAAAAAATTGAGTAACATAAAAGCGATATTTTTATATTCGATTGTAAGCAAATATATCTATCTGTTTTCTACGTTGGTCTTGTAATCAGAGTGAGGACAATATAATCTGCTTTCGCGTACGATAGTTTATGAAAACATGGAGGTGGAACTCTCACCTTCGGTATCGCTTTACATGCAAAACACGGGCAGTATGCAATAGATATTTGTCTTGCCTAGATACAATATTCGCTCCAAGTTTATTTATAAACTAGAATTAATTGTACAATATTTACATTTTTTCTTCTTAATTAACTTAAAATTTACTACGAAAATCGGATTAGAGTTCATGATCGCTTTTTAGTTGTAAGTAACACTGAAATATATTGAAAAATATGTTTGACAATTTTGATATGTTTAATCATCATCATAAACAGTTCCTCTTGTACCTCACGGCGTCGAGGGGTCCATGCTCGGCGATCTTTAGCAAGCATCTCGGCTTGTCTCCAACCAATATGTTTTCATTGTAAGAATTTAGCAATCTCTTCGTTCCAACTCCTGCCCGGTCTTCCTCTCTTCTTCCTCCTGCCTACTCCATCATCATCATAAACAGTTCCTCTTGTATTTCACCGCGTCGAGGGGTCCATGCTCGGCGATCTTTAGCAAGCATCTCGTCTTGTCTCCAACCAATATGTTTTCGTTGTAAGGATTTAGCAATCTCTTCGTTCCAACTCCTGCTCGGTCTTCCTCTCTTCTTCTTCTTGTCTACTCCTTCCGTCCAGATAACTTTAACTTTTCTGGTGTCACTCATTCGAGCGATGTGCCCGAACCACATCAGTTGTCGTCTGTTGATTGTTTCTAACAGTGATTTGGTGCCCATTCGTTCACGAATCACGCTGATTTTAGTGCGGTCTTTTCTATTTACACATAGCGCAGCTCTTAAATAGCGCATCTCACTAGCTTGTAGTCTGGATTTATCCCTACCACTCAATGTCCAAGCTTCACAACCATAGGTAAGCACTGGCATGTATACAGTTTGAAATATTTTTGCTTTAAATTAAATAATTTAATTAAAAATAGTAACTGTATACATATATATGATAACTATAGTTAAGCGATACCCTTTAAATCAAGGGATCTGAATCTCAATATGTGCTATTATATTTCTCATCACGTGTATCATTGAGTTTTTAATAATGTTGGTTCTAGCTTGGGTTAACTGAGGTATAGAGGTGCTGATACTGTCAAATGATACTGTCAAATCTATCTGAGCTAGTCCAGCTTTTTCTCTTTTTGGATGTTAAATATTCAAATATTCAAATATTCGGTAGGTAAACTGTCACGTTTATAATTCAGCTACCTGAGAAAGCATTTTTAATTCTTGTAATAAATAATTGCAGGTATAGGTGTAGATCGAATACAATAGCATAGTAATGCTAAGTGTTTAAGGTTTTGAAATCCAAAATCACTAAAATATCTGTAAGATTTACCCACACATAATAAATTTCAGTGTGGTATCAAACAGAATTCCAATATCGCTAAGATGTTTTTTTTACTTGATATTACTGCATTATTTATAAAGGAATTCAACTGACTAGGATGGGGATCTTCTTGTACGTGACTGTAGAGCATTTCTCAATATTTAGGGAATATTTGTAATGTGATACACCCAATGAATTAATTCATTTGTTCATTGGGATGCGTGTTTATATAACTTTGTAATTTTTAAGAGTGAATAGTGAAACATCTGCCGTTTCTTTTACTCTTTACTGATCTTATCCGCAGCTGGCGAGAATTCACTCTGTATACAAGAAACAACAATATATACTATCTTTTAAGAAGTAACAACCACATGACATAATTTATGTGATGTACCCAATTATTGCCTTTTTTTAATTATATTTTATCTCTGATATCTAAAGTAAGCTATGCTGAAGTTGTGGATGGCTAAATGCATCTTGAGAAAAGCTTCCGAAATAAATATTTACTTTCCAAATTGAATGTAGCGCGCGCCGGAATATATGAAAGATGTGAATTAAGAGAAGCTGAACTTATACATATCTCGTGACGATTTCCTTAGAAACAAATAGTTACCCACTAAGTTTAATAAATGGTAGTATGGTGCGGTTATTAGTTGATTTCGGTCGGTATTTTTTGACATTAACCACCAGGCCCGTGTCGCGTTATCTGTATGCGCGTGAGATGTTGGGTGCCCTCGAGAGAAAGGCTTTCTTTGTTAGCTGAGCCTGGCCGGTCTCCCGAATCCCGTGTACAACACGGCTTTTTACGATAGGGAACGTAAGTGAATATGTATGTGTGTAGTATTATATTTTTTAAATTCTTTTTGCTAGTAATAGTGGTGCTGTTTCCGATAAGATTTTATGAAATAAAAAATGTGTAATGCAGTTACAGCTGTCGTGTTCCCCCTTTTTTCTTACAGAGCTTTATTTTAATCGGTACAGTTTATGTTGTTGTATGTGTGCACGCTTTCCATTATAGACGTTGATTGGTAATAAAAAAAATTTAAATACTTTAATTCTAGGAATGAATGACACGCACCTTGAGATTACATTTTATTGGTGGTTGAATTGGATTACTGTCAAATGATTCACTGAGTAGTGATGAAAAATACATGAAAATTATATACCTATTCTATTATATCTGGTATATTTACCAGCATTAAAGACGGACTCCAGTTTCTGGTTACTAGGCGATATGCTAATAGTATGGTGATTCCAGCAATAACACCATGGGCCAGTAATATTATCGGTTAATTGTTTTGGCTCGTTTGATGTCTCTTGTACTAGGTCATGTTTAAGCGTTCCTGGAATCACAACATACGCAATAATTCTAGCGGAGCTGACGGTCCATTACTGTCCGAGCGTGAAGTGTACTGCATTACCGACTCTATGGCGTTGTCTCGTTGACTTATGTCTTAACCGGTGTCCCATAGATGGGGTTATGTCGTGACGTATGCAAGCGATTGGGATTTTTTGCAATCAGATCAGCGACGCATCAGCGATGTGAATGGGTCTAGCATTAGGAAGGGCGCTCACGACGCCTGGTAGGCAGAAACTCGAGTTAGTATTTAATGCTTGCACCTCCCTCATTGCTTTTGCTAATATAGCGATTCCAGCAAAAATAACCATGGGCCCGTAATAGCATTTTATCGGTTAATTATTTGACACTTTTGATATTTCTTAAGTAGTTTTGGATGAAAAAAAATGTACAATTTATGTATTGCTACTAGATATAGTCCATTAAAACAGTGTAATGGACCCTTTCTCATGGTATTTGTTTGGAATATAGATTTCTTTGTACAGTTAATACACCGCTCTTACCCCTCGATAGAGTTCATTGCTACAGTAACTGTCCTGCTGAAAACCCACTTTTCTTTTATCTCTGGTAGTCACTGGAGAACTGATAATATGGTACGTATCTGTATCACCATATTCAAGGATTTTACTTAATTTGAGCTACTAAAAAAGGATAAAATTAAAATGTCTAATGTAATCAAATAATATTTAAAAAATGAGCACATGGCCTTTGATAGCATAGTTTTTCAATTCCAGTTGTCACCTGGCATGTCTCAAAATAATTTTTGAATTATTAGACATGCTGAATCGATTTGTCACAAAATTTTTAAAAAATCTTAATAATAAAAAAAATGCCATATGTTGTCAACCTTATGGCTGCTGGCAGTTAATCAATAAGCATCTTACAAAGTGGCAAAATCAAAGAAATCGACATTAAAGAAATGAATGCAAATGATACTATTCTCGCAAATAGAACCGATGTTGCAAATTCTGTTAATGTGTATTTTTTTAATATAACAGAAGAATCGGTGTCAAAACTTAAAGACACTTTGTAAAAAGAAAACACTAGAAGTGTGGTATATATAGTGTGTGTCGACAATATCTCTGAATTTGAAATAGTTAATGTAGTCCCCAGTCTCCATCCAATGCCCAGGAAATAGATGATATTACCACAAATTGTATTAAACAATGCAATTGAGTTAGTCAATCAGCCTTTAACTTGCATAATAAATCGGTCCATTGCTGGCGGAATTCTTCCCACTGCACTCAAGATAGCACGAGTGGTTTCTATAAGTATATAAAAGTGGAGCTCCTAGTCCGCCATCTAATTATATGCCTTTCTCATTGTGATGTGCTGTGTCCAAATTCTTAGAAAGGATTATGTCCAATACGATTATTAATTATTCCTCCAGGAAGTTTTTGCACTGTTCACAACATGGTCTTTTTAAGGGTAGAAGCACAACATCGGCAATTCCTCAATTGTTGAACACGCTTTCTAAATTGTGTTAATGAAAACTTAAAATTCCCTAAGATATTCGTGGATTTAAGTACGGAATTTGACATGCTGGATCTTGCTCTCGTTCTGCAGAAGATATATAATCGTGGCGTGCGTATATATATGTATATCAGATCGTGGATAGTTTGTGGATATACGCGGAGCGAGATCTCACCGGCTGCATTTAAAACCAGGAGTAGCCCAAGGATCTGCAGTCGATCCACTTTTACTTATATTTTTCAAAGATTTACCAAATATATCCTCTAATCTTGTATTATATGCGGACGACATGTATGCTAGCTCGAATGGGGTAGGGTTGTTGGATGACATGCGGTTGAGACTGAGGAGTTTTGATGCATAGTTTACAAACAATAAGCTATATTTGAACAGAGACAAAACGGCGTTTATGCATTTCACCTCGGGGTAAAGTTAGCTAATTGAGAGTTCTCTTTTGACATTAAATCGTAAGTCGATCAAACAAGTGAAATCTATTTCTGGGTCTAAGCATTTTGACAGCATTAAATTGGGAGAATAAATTGCTGTGTAAGAAGAAACGTAAGAAACACGAATTTTGATAATATTTAAATTTGAATTCATAAATACCTTAACTACCCTTGAATAATAAACACGCTTATTTAGCTTTAATAGCAACATAAATTGAATGATGATTTTTACTTATACCTAAATAAAAGTAGTAAATTGTACATGATCTAGTAAATGTTATTAATTATGTTTCTTTGTTAAATTAAACATATTTCTAATTTTTTGTTTTATTACTAAGAGTGTATAAGAAATGGTCTCAATGTTGGCAAACTCAAACATAAAACCCGCTTTCATTTTGAAGCATATCATTCTAAACTATTTAGATTCATAGCGCGAGCAAAACTAATTTGTTTTAGAAAAAGTGACATCTAGGGTAAGTAAGCTAAACTTAAACAGGGAGCATTTACTAATTTCCCCTGCGCGTAGGAATCTAGTTTGCCATGTTACGTCTTTGTCACTACTTGGCCAGAGATGGCGCTTGCGAGAACAGAATTACTAATGTTATACCCTTTCTTGTAGATGGCACTATTCATTACTGAAATAATAGTTTTACTTATTATTTTGGAAATTTTTTTCTTCTTAATTGTTATAATCTAGCCATTTAATCAAAATGTCCACATAGTTGTTTAAATAAACATAAAATAATACATGAAATTATCCAATCTGTAGACTTTAATATATAGTTTCTCAGTGTGAGTATGATTGGGGTAGATGTCTCTGAGGTGCATGAAAGAATTTATATAATGTAAAATATTTGTCGATAAATAAGAAATTTAAGTTAAAAAACACCCCTTACCACCTTGTTGAGTAAAGAACTCTGAATACGCATTTCGGCAACTAAGTTGCCA
>JARFOC010000210.1:803532-817905 GCA_031763485.1 Osmoderma eremita | reverse complement strand
AATACCGCAAATATATCATCTACGTATCTCAGCCAAATTCTCGGAAAATAATCTCCGTCCTTTTTCAATTCGGTTTCGAACTCACTCATAAACAGATTCGCAATAAACGACGAAAGCGGATTTCCCATGGCTCCAACTGTTCGTAGAATTTTCCTCTGATTTGAAAACGGTTTTGTGACATGCATAACTTCGTTAATCTGATGTATTCCGAAATTTTCATATCCTATAGTACATAGTATATACAAAATTTACCAGTCTCTACTCACGAAAACAGTACTACACTTATCATCTAACACGTGTAATAGCAAATATTAAAATTTATTTTTATCATTAAATACCTGTACATTACAGACTCCTGCCGTTATCACCTGGTACAGTGACTAATTTTCTACTTAGCTAAGCACTGTATAAAACTAAAATGCTTACCAAAAATTTGCTTTGATATTACTGTTACAGCATTACCTGTATCTTCCGCCATTGAAGTTAATTTATTTAAAAAAATACCTTAACAAAAAGTGCATCATTTTTTTGCAAAATTTTTATATCTGTAATTTTTCCTACAACTTCCATTGCGTTTTCCTCATTTTCCTCTTCTTGGTTAATTTTTTAAATTTCTTTCTGGAAACATAATTGCAAAATGATTAGCTTTCTTACACTAATAATATGTTTTGCCTTGCTTCATATTGTTAGATAGCAAGGACTGTGGGGCAACGATTCCGTGAGACTCGTTTTACAGCATCCTTTACAGTAGAGCGTGGTACTCCTACAATTCTAGCCACATACCGTTGACTTCGTCCGTCATCTACAATTGCGACAGCCTTAACCACAGTAACAGCATCCATTGGCATTTTAATTGTAGGATTGCTTTAAATTTAATTCTAATTCACAGAAAAACACAAATAAAGCGAATATCAACACACAAATTACAATAACAATGACGTAAATGAAGAAAGTTTAATCTGAACTAATACGTTAACAACGCAATAACGTTTTTCTACGAATATTTTTACGTTTATGATTAAATGTCAACATAAAAGCATGGCACACTCATCAAACATACATAAGAACTATAATACGGGCAGTTTTGCAACAAGAAACTAATGTGCTGGTGAGTATAGATAGGATCTATATATTAACATCCATAGCTAACAACGCCATGTTGTGGCGCCTCCTGGTTTCTCAATCATGTCAACCTCAGTTCAATATATTGTCTCGCATTTAACTTTCGGACATAACCTTGGATTCGGTACAATTAAACAACACTCACTTTCCAATTACGTTAATTCACTTTAATTAATCTCTTACTTCAGATTATACACACAATAATTTGTGCAATAATTCACTAACTTTAACGACGCTGTGATTTGTAAACTGAAACTACTTATTTACACGGCTCCTTATAGAATAAAATTTTGTTCGAGAAAATTCCATTTTTCTTATAATCCGGAGCGAAAAAGAAACATCTTGAAGTAGGAACAATGCGAATCCTATAAATTCAAAGAGCTACTCAGAGCGCGCGAACAGTTTTCACATATGTTCAAGAAGTCAATTAGAGGGCGCATTTAGAATTTAAAACTAATGAGAATTTAAACTAAGGACAAGCTTTGTACGATTGCCACAATATGTAGCGACGATACCTTTAGATATTCCGTGACAATATTTACCATTAAAATATGTATAAGGTACCATTTTTGGTAGTGATGATAAAGAAGTTAACCTATTATTACCCTATGATGTCTTTGGTGATCCACGAGAAAATAAATAACCAAACGTGGTAGAGTTTACCTTATTTTTGAAGTTATATACTCGGGGAAAGAAAAATATAGGTAATTAAATAAAATTCTGTCGATAAGTTCTTTAAAGAGGCTTATATAGGACAAGTTGGAATTTGTCAAAATTATTAATGTATGACTAATATTAAACGTAAGATAGAAGAATTACAACAGAGTGTTGCTGAAGACATTGAAGTAAACCGAAGTGTAATTTCTAGGCTTTGTAATCACCTTATGGAAACTGAAAATGCTTGATTAAAACAAGGCCAAGGTCACGGGACATGGAGGGGCGACAAGTGGATATCGTAATACGCGTTCAGTGCAAGTTTGAACTCGATCAGGTCATTTGGTTGTCCGTTGTCGTTTTTTTCCGTGAACCCGGTTTTCGTAGTGCGTTCTACAAATAATAGACATTAATTTCGAGCAACGGTGTGCTATCAGGTTTGCTTCAGACTTGGGGAAAGTGCAAAAGAAACTTTTGCAAAACTTAAGCAGGTCTACGGAGACAGTGTTTTGTTAAAATCCCAGGTTTTTCTGTGGTTTAAGGCATTTTCAGAAGGAAGAGAGTCGACGGGCGATGAGCCACACCGCGGAAGGCCTTGCAAGAACCGATGGCAATGTCGACAAAATCCGCGATCGTGTGCGTTCAGATCGTCATTTGACGGTCAGAATGATCGGGGAACAGTTAAATTTGGCTCATAGCACCCTTTATCAAGTTTTGACCAATGAATTGGGAATGAGAAAGATCTGCTCGAAAATGGTTCCAAAAAACTTTCGCACGAACAAAAGGACATCAGGAGACTTTTTGGAATCGATTGAAAATAATGAAAATATTTTGGAACGTATCATTACTGGTGATGAGAGTTGGGTGCTCGAGTATGACCCGGAAGCAAAACGCCAGAGTATGGAATGGCACTCTTCAAGCTCTCCAAAGTCCAAGAAAGCAAGAATGCGCAAATCAAAGATCAAGATCATGCTGATTTGTTTCTTTGATAGCCAGGGAATCGTTCACAAAGCGTTCGTGCCCTAAGGTCAAACCGCTAACCAACATTTTTACCGAGAGGTTCTCGTCTTTCATTTGTAGAACGCACCGGGATCACGGAAAAAACGACAACGGGCAAATGACTTGATCGAGTTCAAACTTGCACTGAACGCGTATTACAATGTCCACTTGTCGCCTGCCCCCCGCCCCCCTCCCATGACCCGTGCATCCCGTGTTGCCATATCAAACGCTACGTTGTCAGTCTCATTATTTTATTTATACACCTCGTACTTGCAACCCAACTTCGAAGTGAGGTTGCTGCTGCCACTAGAAGGCTATGTGTAAGTGCAAACAAAAAGAAATTGTTTGCAAAGCTTTATCTTATATGCCCGAAAACGGTTGCTTTGTAATCCTATTGTTGCATATTAACTGGTGGCACACGCAATAACCCACAATTTGACAGAGAAAGGTCTCAATGTGACGGGACGGTGGAATGGCATGGGTCGGGATAAGCACTGGAGCGTACGTTGACCTTTATTTCACAGAAAATCGATAATAGCAGCCGTGGATGTTCAATTACGTACATATCTATAGTTCGGCTGTGATGCACCTGAGCATCTTTTGTAAAATACCGGGTAATCATCAAGAAGATCCATTCATAATCCTTTTTCGTCATAGTTATGACTCATACTGTCAACTAAATAATCAAAATTTATAGCATTGGGTTTTGTTTATTAACGAAAAACAACTAAAATGGAAATTTTAGAATTTAGTCTATTTTCGCCGTCTTCTACGAATTCGGTGTATGGCCACAATGGGCCACAGTTTATTTTCTTCAACGAATTGTTATATCTTTCAAAAACTTCTTACATTCTGAGCTTAATAAGTGCGGTATTTTTATTTTAAAAAGTACCATCAGTTGAGATTCTGATTAAATCAATTTGCTCTGCATAGAACCAGACATTGTTGTATAACGAATAAATTTGAAATTACCTTAATTAAAAAAAAAAGAAACATCATCATAAGAGTTAAGTAACTATGATGAAAGATTAGTTGAAATGAAGCTGTTATGTAAACTGAATAAGAATGTAAACAATAGCAAAACTGGTATTATATCTATTATAGAACATTATTGCAAGTAATATATCCTATTTTTTGTTTATTGCATATTTTCCAACAGGCATGTAACTATCTTGTCTTGCTATGACCAAATGTGCTATACAGTCTTTGCTGCTATAGAAATACTACGTGAGCTCTGTCCACATAATCCATATCCACGCGAAAAATATGTTACGTTATAAGCAAGCTCGTATTAATCATCGTTAATCAGGTTAAACTGTGCCTTCCTTGTTAAATGGATGACACCGTTTAATAATAGCACATACTTTTAATACATTGTACATATAAATACGCACAAACATAGTTGGTCAACGTCGTGGACGTGTTAGGAAAGTTGAGTTAATGATTTCACCTGGTCATACAGAGGTGTGCATAGAGTTTTGAAATATTTTTCTTGCTTGATGATTTTGTCTACGAAGTGATTGGCATGATGCTCTGAGATCTAAAAAGGATATTATTCATTGAAATGATTTACGATAAAATGATATTTTGTATGAAATCCGTAAATATAATTGGACTATGTAACAGTTTTTAAACATATTTTTAACAATGAATAATATGCTTATGTATTAGTAAAATTCGGTGGAACATGCCAAAGAGTCATTTTAATTGCCGTTTTTTTGTATGCATAGTTTCTTAATTTTGCAAAAGAAGAAAATATTAGAGCCCATATTTTTTGTAAAGATAACCCTCATATTTTATTATGTTGTTCGTTTGTGTATTTTCTAATATACCTACCAGTTATGTGAATATCGTTACACCCTTGTATATCCATAGGTTGGATAAACAAAATCTGCTTTAAAAATACTGAATTTACAGCCGGAGACAGTTAATTGGTCTAGAATATGTTTCTATAATAAAGAAAAATACTTCCTTAAATACACCTTATTAACGTAAAACACATAGGTACAACAAATACGCCACACTACTTAAAAAAGGGCTCCCAGAAACTAATAAATCAAGATATTCAGAACGAAGAACAACATCGGGGTAAATTCATGCATCGAGGTTGCATTAAGGTATTTAGAAAAATTGTATATTATTTTTAAGTAGTTTCGTATGGTAGTTACGTCAAAATTGTATGTTCCTTTTAAATGAATTAAAATTTAAAATTCCCACAATTTATTGTCCCCGCGTTAGCTAGTTATATGGGGTGAATATAAACAAAGAACCTATACCTAAGAAATTTTCATTTAGGCTAGAATCTATCTGTCACCTTGGCACACGACAATATATATTAAGTATTTTTAAAATTCAAACTAGTGTTTTTAAATGTACATTTAACTGAAAAAGTGCCATTACAGGTGCATGGAATCACAACATACGCAGTCCCCCTGGCGGGACTGACAGCACTGTCAGAGCTCAGAGCTGCCTAGCTCCGAACATAGTTTACCCCTCACTCCACTTAAAATTTCCCCCAGATTTAAACAAAATTCCCCCAAATTAAAGAAAAGGAACAAAAAACTGAATCACAAGTAACTCATAGCTCTTCATCAACTAGTTGAATTGACTCATATATTAAATTGATTGTGCTTTCTTCTGCGTTATTAGCAGTATTTGTTTTATGATCGTACCTATGTATGTAAAATGTTCTCACTATGTATGTAAAAAATTTGAAAATTGAAAATTTGACGTGTTAAATTTATGCCAACTGGTGATTTCACCAGTCATAACAATTTTAAAAAAAATTTCGCGTTATCATGATCGACTGTAAATTGCATTATATTGCATTTTACAATATTATAAATTGAGAAGGCCCTTTCAACGGTCGCATTTGAAATTGGCAACGAGAGTGGAGATCAAGCTAAAAGAGCTATATTTTCAAATCTTTTATTGCCAGCACTATCTACATCATTGTAGATTTCACCCCAAAACGTTACAACATCAATGGATTCATGCCATACTTTGTGAGAAAGATTTTCCCATTCTTGCTGGCATGAATCTATAGAAAATTGTTACCATTTACTATACACAAACTTGGACAAACTACCTTGTATACGCATGCGCTGATTCTCTATTGAATTGATGAGTTAAAAGAGTGCCGCGTCATAATCGGAATGTGCACAGTAGGGTAGTATCAATTTACTGTCTCCCCCCTGTGCAAATGACCAAAAATTTTACATTCTGCTTAAGAAGCACACGCAATATTTGAATATTAAATATATGACCACTACCTAAAAATACCCTCTCCTAAAAAGATCCCCAAAAATTCCCATGAGAGATTTAATGACTTAAGAATACCCTGTTCCCAAAATATTCCCCTAAAATTCGGGGATTTTCCCCTGAGTTGGCCGCACTGTCCGAGCTAAATGAAATGTACTGCATTACTGGTCCTATTGCATTTGTCTCGGTGGTTTGTGTTTGGCCGGTGTCCCCCAGATGAGGTATGTCGTGGCGCAAGCAAGTGGCTCGGACATTTCGCAATAGGAACCGCGGCGCATTAGCGATGAAAGCGGGTTTAGCATTCGGGGAGACGCTGATGACGCCTGGTAGGGAGAAACTCGAGTCCGTCTTTAATGCTTTTGCTACTACGGTGATTCCAGCAATAAACTATGCGCCCGTAATGGCATTTTTTCGGTTAATTGTTTTTGGCACTTTTGATGTTTCAGACGTACATTTGTTTATGCACAGTAGTGTATACAACATACACATATTGTGTCTGCGTGATTAATACCAGTCGTTATTTGTTATAACTAATTCTAAAGGTATATTACTTAAACATAAGTATATAATTTGTTGTGTAATTAATTAGCACATATGAAAAACATTTCGTATACTATCAATCTCAAATTGTATATCCTACTTCTATGGGCTATTAAAAAATGATATTATACTTTTTAAATGTTCACTTACATACGCATACATAAATATCGTGGTATGTAGAATAGTACAATTGCGGTATGTTTAGAAACTTCACCGCTGATATATTTATATATGTATTTGTCAGTATAGGAGCGCTTTCCAGATAGTTAAAACGTACGTAAGAACTTGATGCCGTTATTTGCGATTATTTGAAATGTAGTTAAAGTGAATCTTATAGATTGCATTGAATATTTGAGTGATTAATGTGTATTTGCATTGTATTTTACACCATAAACAACGTAAAGATGTTATAACATTGTAGTGCAAGTGAAGATATAATCAAGGATATTAATTTCTAGGATTTAATTGTAAATCAGTAGTTTTAACTGCCACATTCTCCCGACTGTTTAATTGTTAAATTGAATTGCAATACAAGGAATGAATTTAACTGATACAAACGTAAGTAAAAAGTGTTAATCTATTTACTAAACTCGAACAAAATGAATTCACAAGCCGATAAGAAAGGTATTATTTAAAGTAGTTACGCATGTAGGTAATGCCCTTTTTCATAATAATTTTTTCGAAGTTTACGTGAAATAAGGGGTTAACATTTGTTTTTTTTGCATTTTCTTTTTGTATGTTTATTTGATGCATGAAAGTTTCGATGTTTTTCTTCGTTTCTGCCTTATAACTTACTTACTTATGTAACATACCTATGAAGTTGCATAACTTGGACAGTAATAATATTTACAGTATTTTCAAGAAATTACAAGAATGTAAAATCCATTATTAAGGAGACAGTGGTTTTTCTCAAGAGCTTTCTAATCTAGACATTCTGTCAAACAGAAGAAACAAAGTATAGGTTGCAATAAAAAGGAATTGATGACGTCATAAATTCAACAAATATTGTCGAACAAAGTAGTATCTACTGCTAAAATATGCATATTGTATAAAATTACTATGAAGCATTTTTATAAAAAAAAGTGTCTTGGATTTCATGAATTCTATTCCATAATTCACGACTCACTGTATACCTACTATATTTACAGTTTTACATAAGGGCATAATTTTCAGCAAAACATTCATTTAGTTTTATATATACTCTGTTATGGTATGTTGTTCAAGAATTTAAGTTCGTTGGGAGCATTAAACATGTATTGTGTTACGGTTCTCCTAGTTTGCAGAACAATTTGCCGGTGAGAGAACACCAAAGAGGCATTTGGTTGTTCTTAAATAGTTTATTATCAAACTAAATAGTCATACAGACAAATGTATAAGTGTAAAAATAAATGTGTATATTTCACACTTAATCGCAACTAATTTCTTCAGTAGGACATTGTTATGTCTATGTGCACATTTTATGTATACGTCCGATAGCACCGTACAGGCGCTGTTGGACCTGGTATCCGAAGTTGGCTGGGTGTAACCGTCTTTAGCGTATGAGCGAAAACACGGCCACCGGATACCCTTCCAACTTCTCTTCGTATCCAGCCCCTTTTTCTGGTACCGCGGTTGGTGCACTGGCGCGGTAGCAAGTAGGCAGCAAGCGAGCGCGCGACTCGACAGGCGGTTGTAGCCCGTCGACGGCCGTTGCTGTCTGTCTTTTTCGGCGCGCACAAACTGTCCTTAACATATTGCTATAGTCGCTTACGGCAATATACAGTGAGGTATGGAATAAAATTCATAAAATCCAAGGTTTTTTTTCTGCAAAAATCCTCGAACATATGTATACAACATTTTATGCAATAGATATGTTATGGTAGTAGATACTACCTCGCTCGACAATTTTGTTGAATTAATGACCTTATCGTAATTTTTTAAAAACGGCAGTCTTTTTTTGCTCTTTGAGAGTGTTGTGTTTGCTATTCGATAGTATTATGTTAAATTACACACTGTTTGAGAAAAACTGGAAAATCAAAACTGATGGTAATACAAAAATAAATGAATTTCATTTTAGAGGATTACTTACTAGATTATTTGATGTAGCGATGTCATCCGCCTGGTTCGATGAATCGTCCCTTCTACTACGGCCGCTAGGTCCTTTTGTGGAACAGGTTACTTCTTTTTCGTGCCTTTGAGGCAATTTTGCTTTCGGTAAGCTGCGGCGATAAGGATTTACTATCCCGAAAAATGGACGGTGTTCGAGGATGATCGTCGGCTTGGGAAAATTTTGAATAGCCCTAACTCGCTCAGGTAACGGTTTTGTGCCATCGGCGTTGATCCAAAATCCCAGATGTACGACCCCCGAAACTCCGAAAATACATTTGGTCGGACTTATCGACAGCCCAAACTTTCGCAAGCGCTCGAATATAGGAGATGTTACTGATGTTCTTTCGGAGAATACGATGCAGTGAGGATATCGTCGATGTAAGCGTATACAAATTTCAGGCCACGTAACGCTGCATCGAAGTACCACTGAAACTTCCGCGCGCCATTTCGCAAACCGAATGTCATAACTCGGAATTTGAATAAACTGAATGGTGTTATAAGGGTAATTCTTCTTCAGGCGCCATTCGAGTTTGGCGAGATGCTTTTGTGAGGTCAAGTGTCGAGAGAGCCGTGCATCTATGCAGTCGATGTGCAAAATCATGTAGAAGGGGGATAGCATATCTATCTGGTGTCGTCACGGCGCGGCGTTCAGGCGACGGTAATCGCCACCAGGTGTAATGGGCTTGCCCATGGACTGCCTGAAGGTTGATAAATGTCCTGTTCCAACATATACTGGAATTCTAATTTCGCTTCGCTCAATCTGCCTGGCGGTAATTGTAGTGCGCGTTGAGCGACCGGTGGGCTCTGAGTGCGGATGTGGTGGTAGACGGCCCGCTGTACGATCCTAGGTGGTCGTGATGGCATTGTGATATCCCTAAACTCTTTGAGGAGTGCGTCGCGTGTACCGGAATTGCTGACAACCGTAGAGAGGGTAAGAACGGGCGACGTTGACACGCTTGCAATTACTGCAACAAGGGTCATTTTATCGATTAGCTTCTTCCCCTTCAGGTTGACCAGTAGACTGTAATGGCTAAGCAGGTCAGCACCAATAATTGCAATCAAAACATCCCCGGGATGAATCTCCAAGCAATGGTTCTCCTCAAGCCTAGGCCCAGGGTGAGAAGCTTCTGGGCATACGTGCTAATGGTAGCACCATTTGCTGAAAAGAGTCGTGGGCTTCCCTTGGCGCGGTGTTGCTGGGTGTACGTGTGAGCACGGAGACATCGGCACCTGTGTCGATGAGGAACCATGACCCGGTGGTCCAAGCAGGTCCGGAGGGACAAGCAGGTATCTTTTGAGTAAATCGTCTTCGACCACTTGAAGGGAGAGTGGCTTCTCTGGTTCTTTGCCGTCTAATCGCAAGGTTGGCTAGGCAGATTGGTTACTTGGCGTGTCAAAGCATCAACTGCAAGTCGAAACACGTGGATTTACGCGGACATATTGGCCGCCGTCGTCGTGGTTTGTGTCTGCTAGCTGGTTGTGGGCGCTAACGTGGTGGCGTTTCGTGATACCGCGCTAATCTAGTGCGGTTGGAGAATGTTGTAAACAGGCCATAGCTGCCAAGACATTCAAATTTTGGGTGTCATTTGCGGCTACTACGCTGCGAATCTAGTCAAACATTTGCGCTGAGAATAAAGATTTAAGAACAGGATCATTACATTGGCCCCGCGCTAAGCTGCGCATCTGACACCTTCTTAATGCTCTCAAAAGCTGTTTGATGCAGTGGCCCACACTCACATTTGTTTTCTTTTCTAAGTAGAAGGCGCAAAGGTGCAGTTTTTTTTCTGAAAAATTATCTACGAACTTACAAATGTTAATAAACCCAGCAGCCATTGCGCGTCTTGCTTATTTCCAGGTAGGGACATTTTTGCGAGTGCATCAATTTTTGAGTCCTTAGGACTAATATCCTGTGACGAAATGTTCCCACGTATTTAATTCGAGTGTGACATAATTTTCACTTTTCAAGGTTAAATCTTACATTATGTTTTGCAGTTAACTCTAAGACTTATTTTAGTCTCCTATTGTGTTCCTCTCGCGTGGAGCCCCACACTAGAGAATTATCAACATAGGTGTCTACCCCTTCTGTGTTCAATATTTTATTGAACCGAGCTTGAAAAACTTCGGGTGCATATTTGATCCCCCATGAGGAGTGCCAAATGTGCATAATTTTGAACTCGCCTCATCTAAAGGAATTTGGTGGAACTTTTGTGTTGCATCGCGAGAGCAGAAAAATTTTGCATTGGCAGCTTTGCTTGTTATTTGGTCCAACGTTGGTATTTTATAATATTCTTGTTTGACAGCACGATTTAAATCTCTTGTGTCTAAACAAATACGTAATTTGTTATTTGATTCTTTACAACTACCAAAGAGTTTACCCATCCTGAAGGCCCTTGAACCTTTTCTATGATGTTTTGATTCTCATGTTCATCTACGGCTTCTCTAAGGAGTTTCAGAAGCGATATAGCCACTTTCCTAGTATCCTTTTTTTAAGACAGAAAATTTGAGAAGTTCCTAAAACTTTCAACTTGTTCCTTTCAACTTGTGAGTGAAGGACAGTTTCCGATTTTACTATTCTTGCATCCGACAAACCCCAGATTTGTAAATTTTGTAGGACATAATATTGCCATCGGTTCTGTGTTAATTTTTAAATCAATCTCTATTATTTATCAGAATTTTTGTACGCCACTGATTACTAGTTGAAAGTTCATCTACTTGTATTTTATTAATACTACTAATATAAACAAAATTGTTTTGTGATATTTGTAGCGTTACTTTATTTACCAGACTTACATCTTGCTGTGTAACTTCATTTACATCTTTATTCTTCACTGCTTCACTCCTTTTCTTCGTAAAGCAAACTGCTGCGAAGTGATTACGTATATTACAAAATGAGCAAATTTTCCCAAAAGCCGGTCACTTATTTACTGTATGTTCTTTCTTGCCGCACTTATTGCAGTTTCTTACTATCTGTCTTGAATGTGACCCACTGAAAACTCTATTTCATTTTTGTTTCCTTGACTCTTAGCTATACTCCTGGTTTTGGCAGATTCAATAACTTGACATAATTCTATGCCTTTCCCCAGGCTGAGTCTATGCTCTTATTATAAATGATTCCCACGTATTGGGTGCGAGTTATTACAAATGATTATTACTTAATCAAAAATAATAAAAAAGTAACCCCAGTAGTTGGGCGACAATTATTGCAAATGATTGGTGAGTAGAATGATGTTTGTTTAGGTGAAAAAATAAAAAGGTGAGATGATTGTTTGAAAAAAAAGTGCTTTAATAATTTCGGTTTGAATTATTATTACTTGTGTGTGAAATAATAAAATACAAACGCGGTAAAACTAACATCAAATAATCATTTATATTGTAATTGCTAAACAAAGGTTGAGGAATCTGATAACTAAATAAAGTGAAACAACATAAGTGTCCCCTAAACAAGTAAGCTTCTTTAAAAAAAAGTTATGAATTTAAAAATTGAAATAGATAATGAATAAACGATATGAACGATATGTATGCGCGCTAAGTTAATCGGGGTTGCGACAGTACTAGTTGGATCACTTCTCATGCTGATGTAGAGAAAAAGTTAGAATAAAAGAATTTAGAACGATACGGGATTTAGAATACTTAGCTGTTTGACCATGTGTGAGTACGTGAGTTTTGGATGGGCGACTTAGGAGTTCCCAACTTGTGAGAATGGGCTTCGAAGCGGTGAAGGTAACACCTAACACGTACCACATGGTATTTATAACAAAAAACAACACCGACCTGTCGTGACCGGTCGTAGGCGAACGGTTTGTTCTATCCCGAAGGGATGGAGAGGTGAGCTCCAGGTCTTGTCTAGACAGACGAAGACGGGATGTTGTCTTGTCGCGGGTGGACAAAGAGGAACACTGGGTGTCTTGGGCGGACGGAAAGGAACTTAGTTAATGTCCTTATCGGTGGAGAGTAAACCGCTGCCGCGCCCTGATCAGACAAGAACTGTTGTCTCGCGAATGAGCCGAAATGAACTTAAAAAACGAACTGTAGACACGAGATCCCGAATGAAACTCCAGAAGGGAACTCAACTGGCTTGGGAATTTTCTCGCGAAGAAGACTTAGCCATAGTTTCTAATTTTTGACGTTGGAGCAATGCCGTGATTATCAGCCGTTTTCTCAAATTTATAAAAGATTTGATCTCAACTCTATCAGACCAATCAGAGTCTACACTATAAGATTACTTTTTGAAATTTTCAGCCGCCATGTAATGGTTGAATTTACGAATTTATTTATCACTTTAAAGGATTCAAACAGAGATCGTCCAAGTCGATCAAAATTTCAATGATTAATGAACAATTTACGGATACATTTTTCCAGACAACTTGATTTACTAAAATAAGTTAACACATTGTAGCACCGCAATGCATTACGATTCCCGCTTGGTGCTCGTCATTTGTTTCTAATGTTAGTGGTATTTTAACGCACGACTAACTAATTACTTTGTCACTTTCTTTGATCTTTTTTCTTATGTAAAGGTATACTTGCGACACATTGTTGCTCTCAGAAAACATACAAAAACTATAGTCTAATCAAAGAAAAAACTTGCCCCTAAAACCATAAACGTTTAAGGGCTATAAATAATTTTATTTAATTTTATTTTTACAGTCATTTAATTTTCCGTTTCCATTATTAAAATCGGCCTATAAATAAAGGCGATACGGACTCGTCTTTTTTTATCAGACAGCTTGTATATACTTTAATTTTGAAAGATGAAAAATAAAACGATATTTTTTCTTATTCAATTAACTATGAGTTATTACTTATTACATGTTCATACATATGTTAACGTATAATTTTTTATAGGTGGAAGAAATGCATTATCCCTTTATTATTATTACATTAATTGTGAAGATAATAAAGTACTTTGGGTATATCTTCTATTACTTGCACTAAATTCCTTAAATATGTCCTACACGTTACTACAAGTTCACCTATTACCCTACCTCAAATAAATTGCCTGGAAAATATCTGTTTTGGTAGTGCGAGTTCTACTATTTACTATTACTTAATGTTTATTACTATTATTAATTATTTATATTTATACTATAGTGATATTCTTTTCTTTACTGTTATTAGTCTCAAATCCTGGAAAGAGTGCAATCAGACAGAGTGACAGTAACAAAGCCCGAAGAGGATCGCAGGCGACGCACAATTATCGTTGAAAAGAGAAACGGCTCATATGGTTTCACTTTACAGAGTTACGGAATTCATTACAAGAAGGAGCGCGAGATTGAAATGATTACATACGTAGATTACGTTGATTACGATGGGGCGGCTTATAGAGCGGGTATGAGGGAAGGTGATGTAATTCTATCGATAAATGGCACGGATATGGAAAAGGCTGACCATAAAACTCTCGTGAATTTTATCAAAAAGTGTGATACCAGAATGAGAATGGTCGTTTTATTCGAAGATTGTGTTAGAAAAGTAAGTTTTTTCCTGAACTTTTTCTAAAAAAAGCGCCATATCTTTAATTCAAAACATGTTTATTATCCAAAAATATAAACATACCACTGTTAGGTTTCTTTTACGTAAAAAACACACAATCGAGTTTTGATTAATTATATCTAATATACACTACAACCCGTGGAAGAATTGCAAGGACTGTGGGCTGGTATCACTAATACGCAGTATCGGAAAATCCACACCGCACAAATTAATTTAATA
>JARFOC010000210.1:782161-800850 GCA_031763485.1 Osmoderma eremita | reverse complement strand
GACACCTGTATATATTTCTTAAATGCGCACAAAACAGATGTACCCCTACGGTCGTAAATACTACCTGCCATTCGGGTAAGGCAGATTTTTCCGGGCGGTTTACCCCAAGTGCGCTTATAAGTATAGAGAGAGATGTGTATATAGTTCTTTTCTTAAACGTCCATGTGAGATATGACTTTCGTCCACTCGGAAATTGGTTGATAATGGGACCCGATGTGCTCTTGAAACATATGTCCCGAATTTTATTAAATTAATTTGTGCGGTGTGGATTTCCCGATACTACGTATTAGTAATATACACTACACTTTTACTTTTCCTTTACATTTGAAATAGTTAATTAAAGTGGTATGGTGAAATGGCACCCAGAAGAATATTATGGAAAAATGGACAAACATTTGCAATTATGTCAAGAATATCCCTACAATGATTTTTTTTATGATTTGCCAATGCTCACGCATAACCTCTTCCATACTCTTTCTGCGTGTCATTCCATTATACTATCCAGCGAATATTAAATAATGGCAGTAGTAAATGAATATATTTATCAACCTTGAGCATATCCACACTAATATAGCATAAATACATGATCAAAAGGATTTTTTGATGATCTGCAAAAATTATGTCTCTGTTCCAGTTTTTAGATACGAGGGATGTCCGGTTACTAAGGTACATTTGTGAATTACAGACAGACTACTTATTTATAGAAATCAATCTAAGTAATAGCGTGAACTGTTAGCTACTTTTCAATATAAGCCCCGCCAATGTTAAGGCACTTATCCAAGCGAGGCACAAGCTTCTATAAACCCTCTTCGTAAAAGGTGCGATTCAAATTTGTAAAATACTGCCACACTTCCTCTTGAACTTCGTCGTCGTCTTCAAACCTTTTACCCGACAAGAACTTTCAACGGCTCAAACAAATGAAAATCAGAAGGAACCCGGTCTAGACTATGGGGCGGACGGACAATAACTTCCCCATTGTGCTTTTGAAGCCAGGCCTTCGTCTGATTTGAGGTGCGCGGTCTTGCATTATCATGCAACAACCTGATTCCTCTCGTCAACCTTCCTCCTGTTTTCTGCCGAATGGCTATGTGTAGTTTTTTGGAGAATTTGACAATAAATATCGCTGTTGATTGTCGCTCTCTGTGATAAAGATCTATGAGCAATATGCCTTGTATATCCCAGAACACAGTTGCCAATGTCTTTTTTGCAGACTGCTGAACTTTGAATTTTGTCCGTGTTGGTAAACTCGGATGCTTCCACGTCATCGAGTCTTTTTTTGATTCGGGGGTATGGTGGCGCATTATAAGCTCCATTGTCGCCGGCATTCGTTGCATTTTGTGTAGTCAACACTTTTGGTATCCATCTCGCAGACACTCTTCGATCGCCTAATTCAGATACGATTTCACTAAAAGAGCTTTTAGGAATGCCGATCGGTACAGCAATTTACCGTATTTTCAACCGACAATCTTCTCGAATCAGCGTATCGACCTTTGATTGATTCTCATCCGTTTTCGTTGTTGATGGTTTTTTTCGCACACCTTCGGGAACATCGTTCAGAGCTGTGCGTCCACTTTTGAACTGTTTACACCAAACAGTAACTTCTTTTCGACTCATAACGCCTTCTCCGTAAGTTTTCAGTATTTTTTTAAATGAATTTCGGTAGGTGTTTCATTATTTGCATGCAAGAACGAATCACCGCTCGCACTTCGAACTTGGAGTATGTTTCGATAGGAACTGACATTGTGAGGATGTCACTGTACACGTTGTACTGAACCTAAGGCAATGACAATAGACACTTATGCAGTACATATGCACATCTAAAATGCGTACAAGTTTCAACCCGATCGGAGCGACGTAGGCGGTGTGTCGCGCAAACGTACCTTAGTAACCGGACATCCCTCGTAGTTATGCCTATGACAGAACCGATAAGTGTAAACCCAGTATAATCATTAGTATAGAAATGTGGTTCAAAATTTGATGGACAAACAGAATGATTTCTTACTAATAGATTCTGTTACCCGTTCACCTTTCTAGAAATTTCAGTAGCCTACTGAAATTTCTAGAAAAATGAACGAGTGCCATAATACTTTTTGTAATTGTAATTTGTGTGCTACCATATTATATTTTATGTTTGAATTGGCTCCAGGTTGAGTTACACATGCGGTATATACAGCTGCAAAGAATCCTGCAGAGTAAGATGACCGAATTAGAAAAGCTGTGCCTTCGGGAGCGCCAACTATTGGAAGGTAAATGGAAAACACACAGTTTACCCGCTCGCAAAAAGGCTTCTCAAACACGCAACAACGGCGATCCTACTACGCCTACACAAGTGACATACTCCTATTGCAGACCGACTGTCTCGACAGAAGACGTTGCTAAAGTGCAACAGAGGCAACTGACACCACCTACATTAATACTTGCGTATCAATATTTGGATCCACACTGTCGTTATATGCTTCAACCTTCCACTAGTAGCAGTGGTGAGTATCTACTCACATTCGAACAGCCGCGTTATAAAACCGAACAGCCGCGTTATAAAACCGAACAGCCGCAGCATTTTATAGTCAAAACTCCGTGTGACCAACAGCAACAGTCGTCGACGCAATACCATCAACAACAAAGGAGTGCATTTAAGAGCAACCAAACAAATGGCTCATCGGGGAGCAGTAAGAATAAAAGAATACAAGAACCGTATCATTCGTATGCCGGACATCTCTGTAATCCATGTATGCAACCAAATAATAACGCTGACAACACCAGTTTGGAAGCTTATGACTTAGCTAGTCCTTGTTGCGATCCGCACTGCGTTCCTAGTAGTCGAAGGAGACCCCGCAATCATAAAGATCATCGGAAGAGGGATTCCAAAACTGAAGAAACTCAGACTGATCCTCAAGACCAACAAGATGCGCAACAACAATTGCATCATCATCGCATGCGTCCTTATTCCACATCGTCGCAGGTGCAGACGACACATGCTTCTGCTCCTAGAAGATATTTTCAATTCGGCGCTGGTTTAGTTAGTCAATGTAGTTTACATTCATGCACCTCTAGCGAATTAAGCGGTATCGCACCAACAACAACTGGAGAAAGTTCGGGAAGTTATACCACTTCACTAAGTACAGACACACTTTATTGGGACGGTTCCTGTGACATAACTACTGCTAGACAATTAAGTGTTAAATCGACATCAGTTAAGGACCAGCAACGATATACTTCGTTACAACAATCTCAACATACTGAAGAAAGTACTACATATATACAGTATAACCCAGTAAAACCTAAATCATGGGATAATTTAGCAACTAAAGCCTTTGGTGGGTACGGATTTGGATATGGGTATTTAGATACATCATCGAGTAAGTGTGCTTCGGTGTCAGGTAAAAGTGTCCAGACAAGAAGTAGTAATGGCAATACAAAAACGCAGTACGTTAGGACAAGCTTAGACAAACACTCAAACAATTCATGCCAAACACAACCACAATATACGCCGCACACTCATCGAAAATATTTTCAGTCTACCAAATCTACTGAGAGTTTACTTTCCGTGCCTAAATACTCCAATGAGGAACTTTCGGATTCCAGTTTGGAATGCCTGGATTCGACATCTCCAGGTCCAGAATCTGCTGCTAACAGATTTTTTTGCAATTCCAGACAGAGTGCGATTAGCCCGACTGATCCAAATTTTGGTTACTACAGTGCAAGGAGACCACAGAGACCGGACTATGCAAGAAATGCAGTGGTTACTACAAGTTCGGAAGCCACGAGGTTATAACTAAGACTTGAATATGACATAGAAATTATTATTGCGTCATTTTCATATTAAATTCTAAACAAATTTTATACTATTGGCTTTAATATTATAAATGTAATTTTGCAAGCAAAATATTTCTCAGTGTGAGATATAGTGTTGCTTGTATTATTTGGAATAACTTGATATCAATGTCCAGAAGCTAAGATGCAAACGGATTTGCGAATAGGTAATAAAAAACAATACAATTGTTATTAGTACGTTTGATAAAAAGTGTGACAGGATTCTAGATTCTATATTTAATTAATTATATATACTCATTAATACAGTCTATTTGTAAATGAGAAAAAAATTAATCTGCGAGGGATGTCCGGTTACTAAGGTACATTTGTGAATTACAGACAGACTACCTTATTTATAGAAATCAAACATACATTACTTACTTGAGTTTCTTGATGTAGGGATGTCATCCGCCAGGGTCGTCGATCGCGCCTGCTACCTCGGCCACTAAGTCCTATTGTAGAGCGAATGCCATCCTAGAGTTCATCAAACAAGTCGAGGTCCTTAAGGTAGCTCAAAATCTTGTTCAATGAGGAGTTTTGTAGGTCAGCTAGGGAAGTAATGTCCTTTCCAAAGAAGGAGTACCTGATGCGGGTGGCGGCAGGATAGTGGCACATAACGTACTCTACTGTTTCTTCGTCCTCCATACACAGCCGGCATTCAGTTTCTTCCGATAACCCGATTCTCTGTAGGTGTTTTCTGAGTCTGCAGTGACCTGTAAACGCAGAAGTAATTATTTTGATCCTTTTACGATCAAGTTTTAGTAATTCTCCGGTTTTGACATGATTGGGTGAAATGCACTCCTTCGCATGCACCAAACCAGGAGAACTGCTCCAAAATTTATTTTCTGTTTTAACCAGAAGCAAATTTGTCGTTTGGATATTGAAGTTGATATGCCAATTACCGGTTCTGGACCCCGGAAAAACCCCGCAGCACCCTCTTTTGCAAAGGTGTGGGCTGCCTCATTGCCTTGAATCAGGCAGTGATCCGGGACCCAGATTAGGGTTAGTTTGTTGGAGGCCCCTATTGTATTCAGAATAGTTTTGCAGCTCCAGATCAGTTTAGAGTGGCATTTGTGCGCCTCCAATGCTTTCAATACAGCCTGACCGTCACTGAAAATTTTTATTGATCTGTATTTGAGGTTCTTATTCAAAATCTCTCTTGCGCACATCTCAATGGCGTAGATTTCGGACTGAAAAATTGTTGCACATTGCCCAAGGTTGTAGAGCTTTTCAACTCTCGGGCTGCTGGAGAATATTCCTGCGCCAACTTTCTGCTGTGTTTTTGATCCAACCGTAAACCAGCAGGTGTCTGCTTGCGTCAGTTTGGTTTTGTTACATCTCCATTCCTCTCTGTTTGGATAGGTGGTAGTGAAGAATGTATCGATCATGTGACGAATGCACATCATGCCGCCGGAAATGTATCTAGCAGCTTATGAGTGCGCGGCGATTGATTCGCTATATGCCAGAGGCGAAATGTGGTTAATCTGGCCTTCCTCTCGAAAACAATGTGTGGAGGCGGGAGATCCAGAAGAATGTCTAATGTCAAGAATGTGGAAGAGATTGCTCCCGTAATTGCCGTGCTCGCCATTCTTTATATGGATGTGCTGAAGCTATTGCGCTATAAGTGATGGCCGGGCGTATTACCGCCACATATAATCAGTGGATAAGTTTTGGGGATAACCCCCAAAACCTTCCACATACCCTGCGACAAAACCATAAGTACAGCCTTTTCCAGGATACCTTTTCCAAATGCGGATTCCAAGATAATGTCTTGTCAAATATGACACCTAGATATTTTACATTTTCTGCGAATTCTAATTTCACGCCTTGGGTGGTTGTAATTTTTCCACTCTCCTCTTCCAGGTGCACGGGATTATCGTAGTTTTGTGCGGATTGATGCATAGGTTTTCCCTGCTGCGACAGCTACAAATGGAATCAATTACCTGTTGGAGGGCAGCGGAGATTACTCTCTCACCTGTCCCCCTTAATAGGATGACAATGTCATCCGCATAGGCCGTACCTTGGCTCCAACTGCTTCAATGATGGCCAAAAGGTCGTCAACTAGAAGTGACCATAGCAATGGGGATAAAATCCCTCCCTGCGGACACCTCCCACCCCACCTAAACTTGACCATCTCCCCACTCAGAGTCGTTATTATACGCCTATTTGCAATCATAGAGGCAATCCAGCCTGCTATGATCGGTTCTACACCACGTACTGTAACCGCTCTGCATAGCGATGAGGGCATTGCATTATTGAATGCTCCCTCTATATCCATAAAAGCTGCCAATGCTATTTCATTGGAATCCAACGATTCTGTTATCTTGAAGATCAGGTTGTTTAATGCAAGATCAGTGTATTTACCCGTTTGATATGCATACTGGTGTGTGTGAAGAGGCCTATCTGGGAGAATATCTCCTCGGATATGATTATCTGTCACCTCTTCTAGCGTTTTCAGTAGAAAAGGCATGAGGCTAATTGGACGGAAAGTCTTGGGGGATTGGGAGACGCTTTGCAAATGTACACCACCCTGATCTCCGTCCAGCTCGTTGGTATGTAGTTCCAAGCGAGGCTAGCTCTGAAAAGTCTATCCAAGTGAGGAATTAACACAGGGCTTCCCTTTTGGAGGAGCACTGGGAGTATACTATTCTCACCTGGCGCTTTATCCGGTTTGAACATTTTAATTGCCCAGCTAACCGCGTTGGTGTTACTACGCTTCTCGCTATTTGCCAATCAGCAACCTGTGGTCGCTTGGCTCCGCGACGAGGAGTGTCAACTATTGAGAGATCATTCTGATAGCCTGGGATGTGGTTCTGTGTAAGAAGCTCTAGCGTTGCCTTTCCTGAACCCGTAAATGTCTTAGCGAGCCCAGGATGTGAACCGGATCTCTTGAGAGGACATTGTAGATCCCTGGAGTGTCAGGTATGTTTTCTACTCTCTGACAAAACTTCCTCCATGACTCTCTCTTGGCTTTTCTCACCTCTTTGTTATATTCCGTTAGAGCCCCAGTTGCTTGATGTTTTAGCTCGATTAAAGAGTGTGCGGACTTCTTTCCTGCGGAGGCCAAGGTTTTGGTTTCACTAAGGTGTGCCTGTATTATCTCTTTTCACCTTCAGTGGACAGTTCATGCGATACGCTGAGATTAGGGCATCTCGGACTTGATCCGCCGCTAACTCCAATTGATCACAGCTCTGATACGAGTCAATTGCACCGCTGAGATTCTCTCGCAGGAAAGTAAGGTATCCCTCCCAGTCAGTGCGTTTGTAGTCACGGTAGGTCACGATTTTCCCGTGTCCCACCATGAGTTCAAATTGGATGTATCGGTGGTCAGAGCACGACGGCTCTGACCACCGATACATCCAATTTGAATTTTCGTGCTCATTATATTCGAGCTGATAGTTATTATCCAGTACCTCCTTCCTGTTGCAGGTAACGAAGGTTGGTTTAGAGCCAACATTGTTAACAATTAACTCTTCCCCTCTAATTTAGTTAAAAAGTGACTCACCTCTGTGGTTGATGCCGGTGCTTCCCCATCCCGTGTGGTGAGAATTAGCCCACGAACAGTGTTATTCCTTTTACTGTAGGCGATTAAACCTCGCACTACATTTGGAGGGCAGTTACCGCCCTTGGATGTTGCAAATTAATTTGCAAACATAATGTCATGGGTCATGGGTGCCTGCTCCATTACGATGGCTGAGGTTCACGACTGAATCCTGCCTTAGAGGGAGGAGCTTTAGGAACCCGTTTCCTCTGTGGCCTTGGTTCTTGCTGTCTCCCCTTGTCTAGAACAGCCTCCTTCTTCGGTTTCTCCTTTCCAGCAGGGTGTAAATTGTCCTATGAGCGCGATCTTCCTCTGGAAGGTGCGGTGATACCAGCGGTCCCACACTCCGTGGATTTTGATGTCTGGGCCTCTGCAGGTTGTCTAATGCATTTCCCACCGACGCTACAGACCCCAGCTTCGTTGCGGGGATCGAGGCACACGAAGAATCAGGAGGAGTAACTGAAGTGAACCCGTCCGATTCCGAAGTATGGTCGGAATTGAAGGTCCTTCAGTGCTTCTAGCGATACTTCACCCATAGAGAAGGTTCAGGTCTGGCTCGACCCGGATTCATCTCTATGTAGTAGTACCCATTCAGAGGTGGGAAGTGACTGGTTCATGTTCTTCAGACGGGCCAGCACTACATCCGGAGTAAGTATTTTGTTCTTATCATCCGCACTATATGCTGTGCATATGCGTGGTCTGGGTATATCCTGCCCAAGGACGGCTTTCAATGCCTTTCCATGGTTTGATAAGGTTGCTAGCAGCACTTACCAGCCATTCGACGCTCTGTGGGTCGGCGCAGGTGATAAGAATCCATCTTGGTCGAAGGGAGCGGTTCTCGAATCTAACTTCCGACGACTGCAACCCCTTCATCTGGTCCACTTCGTCCATAAACGAATGTCGGAAGCAGATCCAGTTCCTCGCTGTTGAGCTGCTCCCTCGGGAAGTTAGAGTGGATAATCCCCACTCTTATTCCAGAAGCAGCAGCCCGGTACGAGTATGATCCCGCCTGAGTTTTCGGTTTCGTAGCCTTTTGCTCAGGGGTAGTCTCAGATCGTGGATGTTTGCTGTCGCCTGCTGAATCGGCATTACCGTTCCCAGCTCGTCATCGCTCTATCCCGTCTAAGATTTTTTTCAAAGCGGCTTCATACGACACTCCGCTCTGAATTAGGCGTTTCAGCCGCTTCTGGGATGCTCCTGGTGAACGCCTGCGTGTCTTGGACCCCCCTCCCCGCCCCCCGTAAGGATTTGGGATTTTTGTTGGAATACTCGTAGTAGTTCCCACGAGTAGGGCAGAAATAAATGTTCACCTGGGCAGTGCTCACATACCCAGGCAAGTGTTGACAACGTAGGTCGGCAGGTATCCGCAGTTCGCCTATTAACGACCAAGCTTCCCCTTGACCCTCGGCATAGGAAGTTCCACCTTGGCTTGGGAATTTTTTTTATAGAGGTGTGTTATCCTCTTGGTCCAGACAATTAAGCCAAGACCCCCACAGTCCCAAAGGGGATGGTATGACCGCCGCGGGCAATATGCTCTGCGACCAACGCCGTTTTTCTGGTGCAGACCATTAGCCACGTCGCGACAGCTTGGTCAGGAGATAGTTTATCGAGCTTTACTGGTCTAGACCGCAGTGTTCTGTTTACACAGTGGCACCTCGGGTAGGATGGGTTTCTTCGCCCCCCACTGCGATCGGCATCAGGTAGAGGCTATGCCTAAAGGACTGAGTTGCGCTTAACCTGATGCTGGGCTAGTCCACATACGGAATATGGAGCAGTCCCGCGCCACGCTACACTACATAAACTAAATAAAAGCGTAAACGTGAAGCGTGAGATACGATTTCACTAACAGAGTTTTTAGGAATGCCAGTCAGTAGAGGTATTTCCCGTATTTTCAACCGACAATCTTCTCGAATCAGCGTATCGACCTTTAATTTATTCTTATCCCTTTTCGTTATTAATGTTTCTTTTTCGCACACCTTCGGGATCATCGTTCAGAGCTTTTGCGTCCATTTTTGAACTGTTTATACCAAACAGTAACTTGTGTTTGACTCATGACGCCTACTCCGTAAGTTTTCAGTATTTTCTTTATGAATTTCGGTAGGTGTTTCATTATTTGCATGCAAAAAACGAATCAACGCTCGCACTTCAAACTTAGAGTATATTTCGATCGGAACTGACATTGTGCGGCTGTCACTGCACACGTTGTACTGAACCTAAGGCAATAACAACAGCCACCCATGCAGTATATATGCATATCTAAAGTGCGTGGAAGTTTCAATCTGATCGGAGCGACGTAGGCGGTATGTCGCGCAAACATACTTTAGTAACCGGACTTCCCTCGTACAATTTTTGGTATGGTTAATACACATTCTCATGTAAGCGTTTTTTGTACTTCTTGGATTGGAGTACCTACTGACTTACATGTATCGGTAAGTCGGCATACACTTCCACGCCTTGTCTTGATTTCAGAGTTACCAATATGGCACTGGGTTATATTTTCTACATAAAATGTAAAAATATGAATACCCCAAAAGTAACTAACAATGGTAGATATTTTGTATCCTTAATAATTATGATATTTGAATCAGCTGATGTATATACATATTTATAAGCTTTTTTATAGTAAAATTTATACCCTTGTCTATCTTGGGAGAGTACTTTCCAATCTAATCCCTTTTATAGGTATGATATCAGAAAGACGTTAAATGTGAAGCAAAAACATTTCCATTTCAAATGGGTGGGCATTATAATAGAAAAATTTATTTTATTACTTTTAATTGTAATTAATACCTTTTGTTATAAAGAAACGACGATGGTTTAAAGCAATTAAGAGAATAAAGTAATTTTTTTACTTAGAAAATATGAATATTTCAAATAATTTCATATTTGGTACATATATCGATAAATTTGACGTAAAATTATTCACCTGCGATGACAGTTTCTAAGGTATAAATTCAGAAGAATTGCATTGATAGTGCATTTTTCTTATAGCATATTGAAAAGGATGCAATTCTATATCGTTGCTCAAATAGTGAGTTAGTGGTAACGCTAGGTATAGTATACATATAGATACATACATCATAAAGACGAAATAAAATTTATTCTTTATCTTAGATATGAATTGAATAGATTTCGGAGGTAAACGTGAAAATGATTTCCATTAATTTTCATGTTCTTCGTGTTGACACAGTTGTTACATTTAGACAATACTGTTATTTAACATAACAACATTTGCACGTTTTGTGGAGAATACGGATTTAATTGGTTTTGGAAATAGGGGATTCATGCAAACACCCATATTTATCTATTTTGGGAAATTAGTGGCAGTTGTTGTTCTTTTTGAGATTGTGAAAATATAAAAACAATCAGATATTTCGTATCCCAAATATTCACAGAAATCCTTTTTTTAAGGAACAGCCTGTAAATTTTTACATATTTGCAAGAAAATAATATTGTGAAGAAAAAAATTTTGATATATAATTACAATGAATGAACATGAAGCAAATGGCACAAATCTGCAATTGCCGAATATACACCGCGGACGTAAATTGTACCTTTGTAACTTTTGAAAAAATGAGATAGAGAAACGAAACAAAGACGAGGTAAAATTAGAGGCAATTATGATATTTTGGTTATAGCGAGATGCACTGGGCTCAAAACGTAAGATAGATGGCGTTGTTATCTTTAAAATTTTATATAAAACCTCATTAGTAAGATATTTTGATTATGTTTACGCCTGTGCAAACAGTTTACGATTTTCTATATTTTTACTGACATATCCGCAATAAAAGATGGAGGTACTTTACCTTCATGATAACCCTTGTATTTATTTAATGGTGCATGTTTCTTAGGAAATCGTATATAATAAAAATATCTTACAAATGAGGTTTTATATGAACATATTTTCCAGTTAAAATTTTAACGACGAATTTTGGACGAATTTAACAATCCGCCGACTCGTTCATGTACGCATTCATACCCTCGTTGGAACAATTTATGAATAGTCCGTTACACCCTTCGGATGTTTGTTGGAACCTTGGATTTATTACATTTATTATTGGATTTATTACATGGATACCGCATATCGTCCAAATGTGTCTCCAACATGCGGATGTGGATTGGAGTTATGGGAGGGTGGTAGAGCCACACACACACTTAGGCCACCCTTACTGGGCCTTTTTTGCTGCCCCCCGTCCCCTCCAGGCGGCGCCCCTCTTCCACCGCCTACTCGAGCCAGCCCAACCTGAGGACGAACTCGAACAGTGCGGCAGTCGAGGCACTACCGAGATCGCCCACGCTGGGCCAACACTCTAATTCGGACGAGCGCCGGACAGTCGTACAAAATGTGCTCCGACGTCTCATCTTCAATGTAACATGCACAACAGAGAGGCTATTAACTAGGCCCAGGGGGTGCATGTGCTTATTCAGTTTGCAGTGGTCGGTCAATAGCCCTACAACTTGGCCATCATCTGAGATGGTGGATCCGAAGCATTGTTAAAAACTGTGGATTTTTCTTGACGAAAATGCAAGACCTTGCCCTACCAGATCATAGATTACTTTACCTTTGGCTCCTCCGAGATCTAACACACGCCCCCAGTTGCCCAGGGTTCCTGTATTAGTGCCATGTCGATGTTGCCCGTTGTTCTTAACCTAGATGGAGAAGCGGAGGCCGTCTTACTATGCTGAAGGTTTATCTGGATTACTCTCAGCATTCTCTCAACCACAATAGATAAAGTTGTCCATAAAGATCTAGAAACACGTACTTGATAGTGACAGTAGTCAAATGAGTTACATCTATAATTGTGAAATCGCATACGCCCCATAATAAATCGCACCGAATGCACATACTTTTCCGTTTTCGGTACCAGGAGCGCTATTCTGCAGCATTTAGCGATATCGCTATACCTCATGTCCTTGTATAAAAAAGATAGTTTAAACACTTTTTGCAATTGGTTATCTCGGTAGCATCGGATCTTTGTTCATATTCTTCTATATTTTCTTATATATTTAGCTATTTTACATGACGTGACGATATCGCTAACTGGTGCAGCGTCCCAAGATAGGCGATACCTTCTATAATTTTCATAATCAAGCAAGTAATAGCTCAAAAACGTAGGTGGAAACAGTAATGTAATGTAATCTGATATGCTGATAGCGGTATCCATGTAATATATAACTGATGTCACGACACAGCTTGAATCCTACTAGCAATGTAAAATATCGACATAGTTGCCACACCGTTATACTTATACATGTTTATGTATATATGAACTGCGCATGAGGCCAGTATCCAGCAAGCGTTGTATGGAGGCTGCGTGCTTCTCGAAGAAAACGCACGGCGTATCAATGACGTGAAAATGCGAGATATTACGCAAATAAATTGCGATTGCATTTTTTATTAATCTTTGCGAAGTGTTTTAAAACGTTTCAAGATTGAATAATATTGTAGCACAAGGAAACCAAAAATGGACAAACTATATTTAGAGACAGCCATGCATTAGGCACACGCTTTTAATGCGCAACATCAAACTAAAATTTTAATAATAGCGGACAATGTAAAACATAGAAGAGGCATTTCTATAGAAGCAGAATATTATTGTAAATAGGACACATTCGAATTTGAAGTGAATGAAAAACTAATATAACGAAATAAACAAAAATATAAAACGACCGACCACTTCCTCTGCTGTACCTACTACCAGAGTAATACCATTTAATTATCTGGACCTTTTCCTCGGTAGTAAAAATCATTCTATTATAAAATTCTGACAAAGAAACCAAAATAATGAATTTAATTTAATAGATTTTAAAAGTAATAATGTGAATAAAGAGAAAATAATGTTATAAATTCCGAAAAAGAAAACTCAAAGTAAAAGACGCTTGAGTAACGTCAACATAAATGGTATTTGCGAATCACCGCTGTTACGATCATACTAAGCTAACTGCTACAACGACAACTCCTAGTATGCTATGCCCCCCACCAGCGCAGCACGACTGCCTTCGGGAGATTGCGTCGGTCATTCGTGATCCGCGATATGACATCGCTGCTTGATGAAATACATTACTTATAGACGGCTTTAAAGTTTAGAAATGGACAGCGCTGTATGATCTAAGGTTGGAACGCATTGCGCATACGGCTGACGTCAATCTAACGATCAGCGGACCTGAAACCTCAGCTGTCAGCTTATCACATGTTAGTTTTATTCAAAGCGAAGGTGGGTTTGCATACATGCGTCGTGTGCCGTGCGTCGACGCAGCACTGCATTTAAAACGACGTGCTTCTGTTTCCATGCTTGCGTTTCTTTTTGTCCGTCGTTCCGTTGTGGATATATACAGAGTATAGGTTATATTATATTTGTGTTCTGGTCGCCTGTAGGTAACGTCAAACTTGGTTTAGATCAGTTCCTTTCCTTTTCTAAAGGACGCAAAAACTTCAACAAAGTTGAACTACATGCAGCGCAGCGCCAAAAGATTTGCAGCAAATCTTTTGGCGGTTTCGAAAAGTGTTTAAAATGAATCAATCACAATTCTCGACGAACCGATGCACGACGGATTTATGGAAACCCACCCTAAACGAGTATTAAAGTTCATTCGAACTCGTTTTTTTTATAATAGCTTTGGGTACAGTAGCGAGTGAAACGTTAGCGTCCAACACAATGAGAAACTGGAGAGGTTATATGTTTCTGAAATATTTAATAGCTTTGCTGTTTTCACAATCTCAATCAGAACAGCAAATGCCACTAATTGGCTAATTTAACCAACTTCATAGCTTCAATACCAACGAACTTAACAATGAACATTTAACTTTGGACACAGTGTGTATATTCTTAGAAAATAATAATTTTAGGTAATTAAATATTGTGAAGTATACATCTAATAAGCATAACTCTTTTTACTGTAAATATACTTAAGCCGTTTTTTTATTTTACTTAATTGTTGCAAATATTGTGTGAATTTTCACATTCTAGGCTTTAAGGTAGATTTTTCATTTGCGAATTGGCGACGTTTTATCAACATTTAGTATTATCTCTGGTTTTTGCAGAAGCATGTGTGTTGATACGTGCATACCCTACGCAAGATAGTTCCAAGGGCCAGCCGATGTTTACACGAAGTCCGCATATCCGACGTGAAGTACAGACAACGTTTTTCTTTTTTATTTCAAATGAATAAACAACCAAGCGTAAGTTTATTTATTCATTTGTAATAACTATTAATTAATTTTATTTAATTGCTTGTCAAGGCACATACTATTGTTGTTGATACAGCGTTGTCGAGAAAACGTTTTCAAAACAGTGAAGTTTCTGTGAAGTGTTTCTTATTATTTAGAATATTCTTTTATTCCTTCATTCTTAATAGCATTTCATTTCCTAGGGACATCAAAAATTTAATTTTTGCTTCGGAAAAAGAGAACTCTCGTGTTCGCTGAACCGTTCAGTTGGTAAGATTATTTGCTCTATAAAACAATCTAATTAATCATAAATTATTTGTATTAAAGAAAAGTTTCAATTTCAACATACTACTACCTAGAAACGTTTAGCTACTTATTCAATATTTTGGTTTAAGACAACAAAATGAAATGATCGTCAGTGGGAAATCTAAACTAAAAAATCTAACATTCCGAGTGTAAATATTTTTGTATAATTAATTTAATTTTTCTCCTATAAAAAGACTCAATTGTATGGTTAGCTAAAATATTAGCCTAATAATAAGGTGCTTATTTTCTACGGATCAATACTGGGTAACACTGGGATTATGACACCACGTGGGGCAGACCAAGTTGCGTCGGTGAACAATATATTATTTATAAAATTTTTGTCATAGCAAAGCTAGTCAAAGCATCGTGTTCTTCATTATCGGCTACACATGGTAGCCATCAAAGTGGATTTTATTAATTTTATGTTTCCCATAAATTAATACTAGATCGCTTACATCGAAAATTTTTCTATTATCAAAAATAGACGAAGGCAGACCTATTACTTCGGCTTAAAATAAATTTCCTTTTTGAAAGAAGAGACAATTTAGTATCTAGTCAAATTTTTGTAGCTAGTTGGTAACAAAGTGGATCTTCTCTCACTTTCCTGTTGCCAGAGACAAGGTCTAATGTATACGAGGGCATTCCAGAAAATGGTACCCGTTTGACTAAACAGGTACTATTTTCTGGAATTCCCTTGTATTATAGAGGATTATATCCACAGTAAGGAAACACCCATGCGCACACATAAATGACACAGGGTTCATATTTTGCTCATGCTCCCGCTCGGGCGGGAATAGATCGCGGCGTCGGAATGATATATTATCACTTATAAAATCCTTGACTACATACAAACTTACGCCATCTTCTTTTGTCTTTTGCTATTAGCCTTTTGCCATATTCTGCCTTTATTTTTTAGAACAGGTAACAAGTTTTTTCAAAACATTTAAAATTTCTTCTAATATCTTCTAATACCTACGCGTCATCGCGATTCCTGCCTAAACTTGCCCCGTTACGGCTGACCATATCTTTTGTACGCGCGCTTCGGTTATACATCCAACTAATCGGAGTAACAGTTTCATTGTTTCTAAATATTATACTTCATCCGCTAAGTGGGTTCCATATAACAATGCAAATATTAATAGGTGTGAAGACGGCTTAACACAAATGAAGGAGCATGAGATAATAAGTTGGAATTAAATTTAATTATAGAAAACAGACAACGAACTCCTTTTTAAATGAAGCGTGTTCATTCAAAACCAGATACAAACAAAAAAATTAATTCTTTACTTTTACTACAATATATTTACTGCCATAAGAATGTATTGAAACAATACGGATTCCTAATAATCAAAAGGTACAGAGTTTAAGCATTACAAACTGTACAGACGATAGTTCTTTCTTCTTTTATATTACTCTAAGAAGAATATATATAAATTCTTCTTATAGCATTCTTTTATATAACTTCACTTAAATATTTATTGTCTTATTAATTCACTATTGATAACCAAAGACTGGATAAATTTACAGATTTTTACGTATAATATTTAGAATTATCTTTAGGTTATTAGGTTTCGTAAAATTCACTAATGTGGAAACTCTTTAATAATTAGAGTTGGCACTACGAGCGTTCGATTAGTAGCCCGTGCTTCGAAGAATTGTAAGAAGTTATTTATTCTGGAACATGAAAGTTTTGTAAGTAAAAATAAAAATTCACTTACCACCTTGATGAGTGAAAAACTTGGAGTTATTCAAGTGGTGTTCTGTGTTGGTGCAAATCTCCCAGAGTGCGACGTCTAACATTATCTTCCTTCGTAGATTCTGCTGAGGATGGCAACTTAGTTGCCGAAGTACGTATCCAGGAGTTCTTCACTCATCGAGGTGGTAAGGGTATTTTTTATTTTTACAAACTTTACAAAGCATTTTAGCTCCATCGTGTATTAAATCTGGAAATTCAGGGTTTCTTTTTTACTTTGTAAACCGATGGTAGCTGAGCCGCACAAAACTCCTACCACGATAAAGACAATCGTACAAACGAGATATATGCTCGGCTCGAAGAACGATAGCTGACTGAGGTCCCCGACTATCTGATACACACTTGCACATTTTCGAAGCGCGTGCTACTGACCGAACGCTCGCAGTGACAACTTTGGTAATACTGATAACATATACCAATTTAATTGATATTAATGGAGAAAATTTTTTCAGTTACGTTCTAATAATAATCATACATAAGTACCTACATACAGTCCTGGGAAAGCAAATTAGTGCCACTTCAAAATGTTGAATATTCTTGTATTTTCTTTTTAAATAAAGCTAATATTTAAAATACATTGAATAGCGGATATATGTTATTGTTTGTGAGGTACAGTACACTTAATATTTCATCAATTTATCTCTATCATACCGCCATACCGCCAATGCAACTTTTTTGCAACATCGCATTTTCTGCTCAGTTTACGGTTAGCACATAAATATACAGTATAATGTGGGAATATCAACGTTTTAACACTATTTTCAAGCAATTAAATTTTTTTTTCGACGAAGAAGGAGTATTTGCATGGCCAGAGTATTATTGTACAGAAATAACATGCATTTACGATCATTAATAAACTGCTTATAATGAAATAGAACAAACATTTTCTTATATTACCAGTGGCACTAATTCAGTTACCGTATGTATAGTTTGTCTAATCGATATTCGTTTAAAATCTGTTAAATCTATTTGTTGTTTTACCAAATTGTTCAATGACGAATCTTTGTTTGAGAGGCATGCGTTGATTTTATTTCTCTTTTTAAGATCAATATATGATGGATGGATTAGCAAATTGCATGTAGGAACTTATGACGTGTGCCAAAAGATTCATTCTATAAGTTGTATGTATATTTACTTTATTAAATCTTTTGTTAATTTACCTTTTCATCGATGCACTGCAACAATTTTGCTACAATTTTTTTTGAAGATTTTGTGATTGTTGGCGTAAGTAATACTTATATTATTACTGAAACGATCTTAAGAACTTATTGAACATAATTGAAGCTGATTTTATTTATTTTTTAATCCTGTAGGTATGTTAATAACATACTTTTTGTATTGTGAGATAAATGTACAACTCACGTAATCTAGCGACATCGATGTTATTATTTATTGTAAATTTATATCGGCTATCCAATAAATATATGATAAAATATTTGTCTTTTATTTATGCCACACCTAATAAAAACATTAAACACTTTTATAGTTTTTGTTAAGTGTGAGTAATGTGTCGCTGCATCGATCCTATTTATAGCTTAAAAAATGTATGTTCATAATTAAAATAAGTATTAACAAGAAATGATGCATTAATATTCTGAAAAATTAGAAGTTCAGGTGTCGCTTTGTATCTCAAATTGTTTAAATTGGACGTCGGTAACATCATGTTTCTAGATCTGCAGAAGGATTCCGTACATTTGATTCGATATACGATTTCGATACGATACTCGTCGACAGGCAGCCAAAGTAAGTTAGTTCTTCTATATGCTTAAAAATATACAGTTTTATTTAAACAGTTAAATATATGTTAATAAATAATAATAATAAATAGTTTATTTCTATAATGTCACAGGGTAGAACACGTCTCATTTTAACATTAACGGTTATATAAAACTAAAAACACACATATAATTAAATAGGACGTATGCTAACAAAATAGACAAGCAAAGAAAAAAAAGGTTTGAGTCATAAAACAAGATGTATATAAACAAACGCATCGATAAAAAATATATACAGGGTGTTCAAAAATTCCGGGGCACTATTGCTAACTTTCTTATTATTAATGCTACAGATTCGGTTAAATTAGCAATGATTCAGTGTGTTCAGTGTTGATT
>JARFOC010000210.1:770665-782061 GCA_031763485.1 Osmoderma eremita | reverse complement strand
TGCTTGCGCGCAACATCGTGCTACTTCTAAAAGCCAAGTTAGGAGCGGTCGCTAGATCGTGCCCCTCGATTCTAGCGTCTGCGAAGAGACAGAGGTGCCCGCTGATCTTTAAATTGGTGATGTCATTGATGAATAGAAGAAAAAGTATTGGACCAAACGCTGAGCCTTGCGGAACAGCAGAGTCAATTTCCATACACGATGAGGGGGATCTATTCGCTCTCATGATCTGTTTCCTATTGAAAAGGTACGATTTGAGCCATTCAAGAGGAGTGCCACGAATCCCATAGTATGATATTTTTATTAGGATGTCATGACTGACACAGTCAACGGCTTTAGAAAAGTCCCAGATCACAGTAGCTGTAAAGTGCTTGTTATTTATATTAGTAAAGACTTCATTGAAGACCGAGAACAAGGCGTCGGTTGTACCTCAATTGGTCAAGAAGCCAAACTGTGCAGGCGTCATAATTTTCAATTTTTTAAGAAAAGCCATTAGCTGTTTTTTTAAAACTAATCTCTCAATAATTTTAGATAGAACTGGATGTAGGACAATTGGGCGATAATTATTAATATCATCCTTATCACCGCCTTTATGAAGAGGGATGATAATACCTGTTTTAAGGCATTGAGGAAAAACACCTTTCAAAAATGAGTCGTTTATTAAAGTGACTAGGGAATCGATGGCATCAACCGGAAGGCTCCGAGAAATAGTAATGGAAGGACCATCAGTGCTGCACGTTGATTTACTCTTAATCTCCTGTATTGTTTGCAGTAGTTCTAGGTTAGTTATGGGCCTTTAAAAGAAGCTGGTGGAATTAATATTGGTGGCCGGAAGGTAGTAGAAAGGATCATTTCCTGGAGGTATATCTGAGATTAATTTTTTGGCAACCTTAACGAAGTAATGCTTAAGTTCATTTGGATCAGGCACTCTGGTTCTGAGGTGCGGGTTTTATTTCTCAGACCATTAACAATAGAACAAGTCTCCCTAGTAGTGTCATTTGTGTTTATTAACCGGTTTTGATAAGTATAGTTGATAGTATAGTTTTTTAGCAAGTTTTAGAATTTTCACGTAGGTGCTTCTATACCGCCAAATGTGTTGCAAAACTTGAGGGTCATCTGTTTGGGGAACTGTTTGATGTAAAGGAGAGAGCGCATACTTTTCGCCGAGTTTCTTATTCCTTTAGTGGTCTATGGTTTATGGCGTTTAGGTTTGATAGTTCTCAGAGGAAAGGCTTTGTTGAACACGTGAACAATTTTACCAAGCGGGAATGAATTAACAGGTTAAAAAAAAGTTGATTGATCGAACAAAGTAAAACGCCATGTGGTCGGTACACGTGATGTGACTAAAATGTGGTAGACGCAATTTCTGCAGTGATTTTGAATATTTTGTCTGGCAGTTATTGTAAGAACCTCTTACGCAGAATAATTATAGTAAAAGAAAAAGAATACATGCAATATAAAGAAGTGTGAGTGATACTTAACACGTGGCTTGAAGGCAAGGGGCTTCGAAGCGTGGGGGTGCTGAGGGCAGCGTAATGGTGTTAAGGTAGCACTACACCAGTTGCACTGCAATAGTACTTAATTGCAGAAACGTTGGTCAGAAAATGATGACCAGCGTTTGCGTGAGGCGCTTATGAAGACTCTGCTAGTAACCGCAGGTAACAAGGGGTTGGCCAATGAGCGTAAGCGCACAAGCGAACAAAAAATCATAAAATATTGTAACGTTTAATGCGAATTATTGAATTTGATGAATTACGCGAGCCTAGAACATTTTATGATTACGCCATATATCGCGACCGGTGTTTGGAAATTAATAAGTCTGAAATAAATTACCACGTGGTAAATGATGTGAATGAGTGAGTAATTTTTGTAACTGCCAGAACCAGATTAAAAAAAAACTACATCGGGTTTGCTTTCAACATAACATACATACTGCTGATATTGGCTAAAATATTAAATCATAAAATAATTATTTAATTTTAATAATTATTTTTGTCATATACAAAGTGTAACAATGTGAATCATCAAAACTATATTATCATTGCCTATTATCAAGAATACGCGACAACCGAATTTTCGGCTCCGTTCCAGTGTCTGTTTTGTAAAGTCGGGGGAAGTGTAAAAAGAGTTAATTAAGATACTTAAAAAGTAGAGTTGCGTCGGTCGCCGAGACAGGCAACCCAATATACTCGACCTATCAGATAGCAGAGGTCGCTCCGAACGAGAAACGATAGGAATAAATCCTAAATAAATAACCCTAGGAAACGTGAAAGAGAACTACCAGATTCGGAGGAAGTAAATAAAGAACAGGAAGGTCAGGGGACAGTTTTTAGCAGTAGCAAAAAAAACCGTTAAGGTCGCCACAGCAGAGGAAAGTGCTGGAAGACAAAGATAAAGGAGAACGAAGAAACAGTACAAATAAAGATAACAACAGCGGCAACGGCGAAGAAACAGGAATGGAAGAAGTAAAGAATATGCTACAAGAGATTATCAAGGAAATGGCGAAGAATACATCCGAATTAAGACAAGAGATACACGACTTAAGAAAAGAAATGAATATAAAGGAAGATAAATGGCAAGAGGACAAACAAAGTTCGGTGGGAAGAACTAAAGCCTTAGAAGAGAGGGCCACGTATGAGGAGAGAAATAAAAAGAAAAATAATATAATTACGGGACTAAATGCGAGCGGAAGAAACGAAATGGAGGCAGTAGTGGAATTCCTAGAGGAAAAACTTGAAATAAGAACGGAAATAATCGAAGCACATTCAATAGAAAGAGAAAACAATTCGAGCCTGATTGTTGCGAAGATAGAATCATGGGAGAGAAAGAAAGACATAATGAGAACCAAAAGAAAACTCAGGGGATCAAATATTTTTATCGATAACGATCTAACTTTTGAAGAAAGAAGAATACAGAGGGAAATTAGGAGTATAGGAAGAGAACACAAAATGAAGGGCAGCAAAGTCAGGGTAGGCTCCAGAAAAATCATAATAGATGGGGAGGAGTATGAGTGGAGGGAACAAGAGCAGGGTGTAATAAAAAAATCCAGGAATGCAGACTCAAAAAACTAGAGACCACATTAGTAATGGAAATGGAAACAGACACGAAATATGGAAATGATTAAAGAAGATCTATCAATAAGAGAAAGTACTTGGAAACAAAATAAGTATGAGAAAGCAAAATATAAAAAGGATGGACTATTTAAGACACGAGAAACGGCAATCAAAACATTAAAAAGTCTAAATGTAGGAACATGTGAGAAGTACACATGAACAAGGTGCTTTAGAAAATATAGCGGAGATTATGAGAGCACATTTTAGCACTTCAGGAAACAAAAAAGTTGGGCAATGAAACATTAGTTTAGATGATTACACAATGTTTAACAGTGGAGGAACAGACACAAGGTACTTTGGCACCGGATTTATTGTAAGCGGGGGATGGTCACAAAAGGTTGTCGATTTTAAGCCAATGTCGGAGAGACTATGCGTGTTACATTTGAGAGGGGATTTCCGCCAAATTAGTCTAATTAATGTGCATGCGCAGACGGAAGAAAACAGATCGAAGAAAAAGACCGGTTTTATGAGGAAGTCGGGAAGATATTAAAAGATACCAAAATATGATTTTAAAGTAATTTTAGGCGACTTCAATGCAAAAGTGGGCGAAGAAGGCTGCTACAGAGGTACTACTGGAGAGAAAAGCAACCATGAAGAAAGCAATGAAAATGGAAAGAGATTAGTAGAGCTGGCCATGGCAAATGGAATGAAAATAATGAGTACACACTTCGGTCACAAGGCCATACATAAAGTCACTGATGGGAAAACTCAAAATCAAATAGACCACGTATTAGTGGAGGCCAAACACGCAAGAGCAGTAAAGGATGTTAGAGTATATCGTGGGGCAGACGCAAATACGGACCACTTTTTATTGATGATGAAGATGAGGCAGGAGTTACCTATGATAAAGAAACCCATGAAGGAATGTGTGAAGAGGTACAATGTCTCGGCGCTACGAAATAAGCAAGTCGAAGCAAAGTTTGAAGTAAAACTAACCGAAGAATTACAACAAAAGGAATGGGCATCCAAAACTATAGAAGAAGGGTGGAATAACACGCCTTAAATGAAAACGCCTTAAATGATACGGCAGAACAACTTTTCAGAAATATGAAAGAGGAAAAAGGAAAAAAGGGGGAGACTGGTACAACAGTGAATGTAAACGAGCGTGTGAGGAGAGAAACAAAGCTAGATTGAGAATGTTGAAGGGCCCATCAGAGAGAAATAAAAGACTTTTCAAGGAGGTAAGAAGCATAGCTAAAAAGAATATGCAGAAGAAATAAACGAGAGTACCTATACAGAAAATTAAACATTTTAGAAGGAAGTTACGAGAGGAAAAATATTAAAAACTTCTATCAAGAAGCAAGGAGGAACACACAAAATAAAGATAGGTCGATGAGGTACTGTAGAAATCAATTGAGTGAATTAGAGGGCAACATTACCGAGAAAACAGTGATATGGGCAAACTATTTTGAAAATTTATTGGGTAAACAGCAACAGGAAGAAACAGACAACACATTAAGCAGTTAGAAAGTAGTTAGTCAGAATTTAACACTGGAACCAACAGAGCAGGAGATAAAGGACATAATTGCAAATCAAAAAAATAAAAGTCCCGGGGAAAATGGTATTCCGGCCGAATTTTTGAAGAAGGGTGGGGTATATCTACTGGAATGTTTAACAGAAATGGTGAAGAGAGTGTGGAGAGAGGAAGAAATGCCAAGCAGGTGGAAAGGGGCGGTGATTCGCCCGATATAAGAGAAAGGAGAGAGTACTTTATATAGCAATTATAGAGGAATTTCTCTGTTAGATGTAGTATATAAAATTTTCGCAAAAGCTATTAGAAGCCGACTAGAAGAATATATAGACGATATGGTTGGAGAATATCAGGCTGGTTTCAGGAGGGGGCGCTCGACTACGGAGCAGGTATTTACGATGAAGCAGATACAAAGTAACAGCTACGAGCAGAATATACCTTTACACGTCTTATTTATCGATTTCAAACAGGCCTACGATACAATTATAAGAACGAAGTTATACGAGGCAATGGCTGAGATCGGTATCCCCGCCAAGATTATTAGACTGATACAAGTGACTACGGGCAATACCACGAGTAGGGTGGCTGTAGGGGAAGACTGTCTTCCAGTTTTAAAGTAGGGCGCGGCTTGAGACAGGGAGATCCACTCTCGACCACACTTTTTAATATTGTACTGGAAATGATAATGAGGAAAAGCGAAACTCAAACAGCGGGGACTATTTATCAGTACAGACACTAATGTATTGCATACGCAGATGACATAGCGCTACTAACACGGTCAAAAGAATTTTTGCCAATATAGAAAACACAGCAATGGAATACGGGTTACAAGTAAACGAAAATAAGATAAAGTATATGTGCATGGAGGGAAACAACTAAAGAGAAATAACGTGTCTTAAAGTAAAATCTCGCAAAGGGAAGGAATATTGCTTCGAAAAAGTAAACCAATTTGAGTATCTCGGGGTTACTATCACAAGCCGGAACGAGGAAAAGCAAGAGATAAACAGGAGAATTGGTAAAGGAAGTAAAGCACCGGGTGCAATGAGAGAAATATTTAGATCGAAACTTATATCAAGAACAGCCAAGCTGCGTCTGTATACAACGGTAATTCGGCCAACGGTGTTATATTTTTCGGAGCTATGGGTGCTAAATAACCCGGAAGAAATAAGATTGGAAGCGTGGGAAAGATATCTTGTGACGTGTATTGAAATCCCCTCCTATCAGATAGTTTTTTAGTTGACTGCAAACATTAGGATATAATTATCAGCACTAATTTTTGTATATGACTACGTAAACAGAGTAAAAATGAATAATAAGGTTTGCATTTATTTCAGCAGACATGAAAACACATACCTAATGTACTCTAAAATGAATATATGAAATGGACCTGAATCCATGACACTGTATTTTTTGTTATTAATTTTATTTGAGCGCATTGTTGATTCTGACTGCTGTTGATTATCCGATTGTGTATTTTGATTAGTTTTTATATTTTTGTTTTATTTTGAGTGTTCAAAGAAATAAGATTTATCGCAATACAGAGAAAGTACGACTGCATTCTTTTGCACAATCTCCAGCCCTCAGTTAATGTCAATTTTGAATAATTCAGAATCATACATATCCATAGCTAAACACTTGTGTACCAACAAAGGAATAAAAAAATCATAAAATACATTTAGATACCAAATTTTAAAGGCGTGACATGATGATAAATTTCTTATTACGTGAAATAAAATGTGTTGGTTTTCCTTTTTTTAGAAAAATACAGCTATTGCTCCTTTAGTGCTGCATGAGCATATAAGACCTTCTAAAACGAACGCGAAAGTTATATCGAGTCTCTTTCAACAGCATATAAGGTGAGATTTCGAAGTTCCATAAGGCATTAAACTCACACAAAAATAATGAGCGTCAAAAATGTTTATAATAATTACTGACATTGACTGATGAAAGAATATAAATGTGTAGCATGGCGTATTTTTTCCTATCGGTATGCTAGGTAATTAACATTGCTAGATAATATCTCTCATACCTGGGGAACAGCCAAATATCGGATCTATGTAATAGTTTAGTCGCTCCATTGGGTGCTTAATTGCATGACGAAACCTGTGATCCAAATCAAACGTTTTGGTTATCCACAAGTGTATATCAAGTTTAGCACTTACTACTATATATTTAGTTGTTGTTTTAATAGTAATTACAATTGTGCTATTCTCTTCTTAGGTGACACACCATGTGATAACGAGACACATTCCTATCCCCCAAACGTCACTGAAATATTATGGAAGGGATGGATTGTTCGAGAATTAGATTCATTTATATTTACGTATTTTATCCTAGATGCCCTTTGGATCGTAACATCAGTAGGATTATTGAGTTAGTATATTCATTTATGATATTAATATTGCAGGTTTACTTATTCCCTATTTTAGCTGGAGCGTGCTGCCTTATAAAAGAAATATGGGCTCTCGTATTTTATTTTCCCTGGATAATTGTTAACGCAATAACCCTAATTTTCGACGTCTGGTGCACTATATTCTTTGGGTCCCAAATTCCTACTTTTGGGGTACACATACATACGTACATATTTGCCAAAGTTCAAAAATAAAATAAAAATTAATGAGGTTAAGCTTAATCATAATTTGCATTTATTAGCATTTACAGAGGTTTCGTTGGAAGCATTTGTGTTGTTGTATATAGACATTAATTTTACTAGACCTTAGTAATAATTCCAAGCATTGGACTACATTGTAGTAGAGAAGCGAAAAACAATTAATGAAGCATTCCTAAAATTTAATTCAATTAAATTCGTAGATACTTATCTAAGAAAAGAATATGTTGGAAAACATAGCGATATGTTACGCTATGGTTTTTGATTCGTATTACCTTTTTCTTGCTATTACTTTTTTAGTTGTGCCGTTTGGTGTAATAGTTTAGTACCTGGTCAGTACCTATTTATTGTTGAATTTCGCGAAAATGTATGTTACAAGGATTGAGTTACTGTTGTATGCCAAACATGGAGATTGTGCTAGAAGAGCGGTTGCAGTTTTTAATAAGACTTATCTGACAAAAATTTGACAAGTGTCACAACTAAAGCGATTACAAATGATTACACCTAATCATTAATGAGTCCCACATATTGGACGACAATTACCTATTGCAAATGATTGGTGAGTGAAATGATGTGAAAATTTTAAAAAAAAGGTGTTGTAGCAAAGCAAAAGGAAAAACAAAGTGTTTAAATAATTTCGGTTTGAATTATTATTACTTGTGTGTGAAATAATAAAATACAAACGCGATAAAACATGTCTAACATCAAGTAATCATTTATAATGTAATTGGTAACAAAGATTGAGGAATCTGGTAACTAAATAATGTAAAACAACAGAAGTGCTCCTAAAAAGTATATATCTTCAAAAAAAAAGTTATGAATTTAAAAATTGAAATAGATAATGCATAAACTGTATTGAACGAATAAAGTATGCACGTTAAAAGTTAATCGCGGTTGCGACAGTACGAGTTGGGTCACCTATGATGTTGATGTCATGCAAAAGTTAAAATGAAAAATAATTGGAACGATACAATTTGAAATATTTAGCTGTTTGACCATATGTGAGTACGAAGGTCTTGGATGGGCGACTTGGGGGCTTCTTACTTGAAGAATGGGCTTCGAAGCGGTCAAGGTAATACCTAACACGTACCACACGGTACTTAGTACAAAAAACGACACTGTCTTGTCATGATCGGACGTAGGCGAACGGTTTGTTCTGTCTAGAAGGGACGGAGAGGTGAGTTCCGTGTGTTGCTTGGACAGACGAAGAGGAGATGTTGTCTTGTCGCGGGCGGACAGAGACGAACATCGGGTGTCCTGGGCGGACTGAGAGGAACTCAGTTAATGTCCTGATTGATAGAAAACAAACCGCTACCGCATCCTGATCGGACAAAGTCACTTGTTGTGTTGCGAGTGGCCGAAAACGAACTTCCGAAAGGAACTCCAGAAGGGAACTGCACATGCTTTGGGAATTTTCTCCCGTAGAAGAGTTGCAAAATTAATGGACTGGCGAAGGGTTCAACCAATCACAGCCCGACAAATATACATTTAAAAATATTATAGGAAAATAAAGCGTTACCGAATGAATCACGGGTTAATTACGTATTAATTCGATCAGAGAAATTGCCATGTAATCCGGAATACAATGATATCTGACACAACTATGTTTAATAAGAGAGAGATTAAATATAATTTAGAAATCGAATAATTAAAGCTTGTCTTCTCTATGCAGGGAACAAAGAAGGCTTTTGTTTGGCAAAAATCGGCACTGTTGCCCTCGTTACGGCGAGGAGACGCAGTAACAAGTCATGCACTTCACACACACACAGTACACACGAAGGAGGTAGCACAAAGGGCCCAATTGGGTGGCCCAAGTGCGTGCGGTCTACGGCCCCCTCCCCACCCACAGACTTTATCCTTTTTTTACTGGGGCAGTTAAAGTGATGACGTATTCGTACTGTCGGCATTTTCAATAATAAATATAAATCTGTTTATTGCTTATTTCAAGGAAAAGTTTATGAATGCATCACAGATATTCACTAAAATCTACAGGAAAACAATGCTTAAACTTACCCTAAATAAATAGTTACGAAACATTATAAAATAATATTTTAGTATTTTAGAAATAGAATTGTTGTCGGTTACACGGTGAGTGTAACAAAGCTAATCATATGGGATTTTTCGGTGAAGTGGCTGTAAATGTTGTACAATCCGTTCATATTTTGGAATCGGTAACAGAGGCATGATGGAATACTTAAAGAGCTTAAATTTCACGAATACATCATCCAGTTAGCTCAGAAACTTAACGCAGGTGATCCAGATAGAGGAACACAATTTGGCGAACATGTATCACACATCTGCTTGAGGCAATCGAAACCTACTTTTTTAAGATTTGTTTCCGTGATTGATGTATATTTTATTCAAACGGTAACCTCAATATCCTAGGAGATCACACTGATTTTTGAAGAAACTTTAACCGGTGAAAAGTATCGCGAACTTCTAGAGAACTACATCGATTCAATGATTACCCATATAATAGAAAATCACGAAAATTTAAAGAAGAATTTGCTCGGTCAGAGCCCCACCAGAGTTTGCTGGCCAGTGCGTTAATTTTTAAATGAACGTTTGATTGGGTGGCGTAGTGCAATCGAGTGGCCGACCCGCTCTCCTGCCGTGATATCTTTAGATTTTTTCCTAAGAGTTTAAGTCAAGGATTTATAAATGCAAGCCACCAAATTTACAGGATCTCCTTTTTTGTAATAGTGGCTTTTGCAATAGGTGGATGACATCTGATTTTTTACATAACCCTTATTATATGCCTCCGTGAGAAAAAATCGATCTTTTGTGGATTAAAAAAAAAACAGATTTTTACGGAGATACGCTGCATAGGAACTTTTCTGTGGAATATCCTCTATGATATACTAAATATACAATATTTATTAAATTTGAGTTAAAATTTCTTAAAGCGTACTGGTTAAGGCACGTAGGTACGGCTAAAAAAGTAATTAGTTGAATTGTTATTCGATACTTCTTATCCTTTGTTTAATAATCTTTGAGTACTCTGGCGAAGAAGTAGTTATTATACCAAATTCACTGTGGCGTGGAATGTTTGGGACCATGTCTTATGTTAAATCAGCTAAAAATATTGTTAGCTAATAAAATTATTAATAATAATACGGAGTGCAACGAAACTTAGTACAAACCAAGGAATCTAATTTAGAACATACTTTTCCCTTTACTGCAATTATTTTTTCGTTGTCGGTCTTTTTTTAAGTTTTGGGAATCTTTTGGTTTTCATTTTACTCATAGAAAGTGTTTTGAAAAGCGTAAGCGTTATCTTATCTCTTCATAGAACACCCCAAACAAAAGTTTTATATACAGGTGTTTACGGTCTTGTGATTTTATTTTCAAGGGGTGATTAAACATCTTAAAAAAGGTCATTAACGTATATATATATGCTAACAAAGTTGCATAATAAGAGAGATATTAATGTTTAAAAAAAGTTGTAGTTTTTATTTTTTTACTTTTAATCATATTAATTTAACAATTTTTTTATGTCTTTCATGGAATCCACTTCACACTAGTTGTCCAAAGTTATCGCCGTGTTGTTGAACGCAAAGTCTCGATCGACGTATCCATGAATTGGAATAATTTACTACTGACCTTGCCGTCGAATTGTCGCCGCAGCTGCCTCAACGCGGCTACGAAGATCATCTAAATCGATTACGTCGTTGGTGTATACAATGGTCTTCATAACGCGCCATAAGTAGAAATGACCGAGGAGGCCATGGCATAAGACCACCTCGACCAATCCCCTTATTTTCAAACACATTATCGAAATGTTGGCGTACTAAACGATTAAAATGCGGCTCGTGCTCGCAGTACACCAGTTTCTCGTGCACGGATTACTAGACCGGTGAATTTTTGTGGAATAGGTGTTGGCCTGTTAGGAAACCGCTTAGCGTACAATCATTTGCGCCAACGGAATTCTGGTGTACTTCACCATAAATTAACAACATGTCAAGGTATTCATTGTTGGTGCGTTGGACCATTTTTACCTGCCTTATTAGGATTTATTCGGAAAAATTTACGTCAAACCAACAATGTAGTGACAACTAATGAAACAGCTTGACAGATGAGAAAAATTACAGACATCAGCCTACTTAGTAAAAAATTCAATAATAACCTATCATAAGAAACATCAAAAATGCCAAAAACAATTAACCGTAAAAATGCCATTATCGGCGCATGGTTTATTGCTGGAATC
>JARFOC010000210.1:748994-763541 GCA_031763485.1 Osmoderma eremita | reverse complement strand
TATATATATATAATTAGCACTATTGTTAAGAGAACTAGAACCAATCTCGCGAATACCGTGAAATTGATTACAAACAGTGATACACCATTTTATTGAAAATTGTATAAGTTTTTAAATGTGGTATCACTCAACCCCTAATGTTATTTAAAAATTTTGGGCTTAAGTGCCCCGCGGCTAGGGGTTGAAGAAGTTAACATCATTTGTTCCGCAAAATTTGTCTACCTTCAATCAAAAATTGACATGTGTTAGCAATTTATTCTTATTATTATCTTTGTCTTTCATTTCCAGCCATCTGGATCAAACATTGATCCTAAGTACAGATGAGAGCTTGTCAGAGAACTTTTCTGATTACGTGGGCCGTGCCAAGTATTGCTGCTTTTTGCAGTTGACAGAATATTTCCTTTTTATCGTTCCCTGGTATTATGCGGAAATTTGCTTCAAAGTTTCTGTCAACTGTTCCTGTGACCCCTATAATTATTGGTACTACGAGTGTCTTCATGTGCCACATCCTTTGTATCCTTTGTACTCGAAGATCTTTATACTTCAATCTCTTCTCTGCCTCCTTTTGTGTGACGTTATTGTCCAATGGTACTGGTACATGTATCAGATAACAGTTATTTCTTGTCTTTAATCACTATATCAGACTTATTGGCCGATGTGTGGATTTGTATGTCCGATAGGATAGTAGCGTCTTCATTATCCGCCACTTTATCCATGTTGCCAATACAAATACTATTTCCCTTAATATCCCTATTTATTTTTGCAAATTATTAAACAAAATCGGCTTCAACAAATACTTGAATAAATGATTTAAACATTACAGAAGGAAATCATGTTCTATAAGTGTATTATAATTCCTTTTGCAAACGTATTTTATTCACGTATTTATCACGGCAAGATGTAGAAACGGTAGACGATATTCTCATAAGTGCTCTACTATCTTCGAAGTTGTAAACGGGAGAATACGTAGGTAATTCGTACAGGTTTTGTTTTTCCACGTACAGTCTGTAAAGTAGGTACAATAAGATCCTATGGTTAAAGAAATTATTATTAAATGTACAAATGTATTGCCAGAGTTCCTCACTGTATCAACGGGCAAACGTTGACCACCCAGCGTTTACCCATAAAGTCGGGGGGAGGTCTACCCAAACACTATTTCATAGGGCAACGGGTGACGCCCGTATTTGATCCTATCTGAGGTTTCTGGGCAACAGACATCTGCGGCTGGTGGCAATGAACTGGGTATGGCTTCGGTTCGGCCGTTGACCGTTATGTGGTTGGAGAGTTGGCGGGACGATCCTAAAACGGTTGGGGTGGTGGTTACCAGACAGTCAACCTCGCAACGCCTCGGCTGTGGTAGTCTTGCGTGACATATCTGGTAGATAGTGCTTATCCTACCGACCGTGCCTGTAAGGGGAAGAAACTTGTCAACTCCAAAAACAGGTGGGCTGTCGACGTACCCTAGGGGGCAACCATAGCCAGTGGTGAGCGATCCTATCCCCGGTTTCTGGGTAACAGACATGGCAAAGAATTGGGTAGAGCTTTGGCTCAGCCGCTGGCCGTTTTATGGTTGTAGAATTGGTGGAACGATCCTAACACGAGTGGTGGTTATCAGACAGCCTACCTCATAACGACTCGGCTTTTTAGCCTTGCGCGATATATCTGGAAGGGAATCGAGAAATCGGCCCCGAACGGAAACCCATCAATCGTGGAAGAGGGAACTCTTCCGGCGGGTTGTCGACGAATCCTAGGAGGCAACCCTAGCCAGTCGTGAGTAATCCTATCCCAAGTTCCTGGATAACAGACATCGCAGCTGGTTGCAAAGAATTGGGTAGACCAGCGGCTTGGCTGTTAGCCGTCTTGTGGTTGGAGAGTTGGTGGAACGGCTGGAGTGGTGGTTACCAGACAGTACATCTCGCCATGGGTAGCACGGGGAAAGGAGCCCACCGGCCTACCGGTCCCTTCATTGGAGTCAATTATTAATTTCTCTGTTCTATTCCTTTATTCTGTTTCTAATCCTTATCCTGATTCCGGGCTGGTGAGTTAGTGGCTTGTCTCTCCCCTCCCCGCTCTCTCCCCAAATATAGTAATGTGTTGCCAACTGTATAATACATGTACGCATGTGTTTATTGGTATTAAATGAGAAAGACAGAGAAAAGTAATTACGTAAATAAATAATAATAATACAATGTAGAAGATATCCTGATTCCCACCCAAACTGTAGGTGCACTGCTTCCTTTGATCAAATTGATACATATCAAATATTTTATCTTTACAGATCACGAAGAAAGCATTATATTAATGGAAGGTAGTACAATGATTATATTCACTTCATTATATTTGATTTTCTCCATTATATGGATGATAATATCGTTATGTAAATTATGGGGTAAGTGTTTTTCTTAACTGGAGTTCATTTAACCTAAAAAATTGATATACGTTACAGTTGTATACAGACAGAAATGGGCTTTTGCAAGAGCTACTATTCTTGCTTGGTGTGCATGTACTGCGATAATTTCAGTTCTCGATATTGTCGCAATGTCTTTTCTGGCATATGACTATAACACAGTTTGGGGACTCTACAAAGAGGTAAGTAAAAAAATACTGTACTAGTAGTCATAAGTTTTCCGTCCAGTATATAAGAAAATCTACCAATATGGATAGAAAAATATTGATCACAACACAATTCATACCACAAAACTTGAAGATAATTTAATTTGAATTGGTATTATAATTTTATCTTTCATTAAAAAATTGGTTTATGTTTCATTCACTTTAAACAGCCACATGTGAAAATAATTATTTTTCAATTGCGCATACATTTGCAAAAATGCCAATAAAAACGATTAAGTAATTACCCGTTTGATAATTTGAAAACAGGGATACTATAAAATAACAACATTACATTTTTGATCACTTAATCTCTTTTTCACATTGATGACAGTTTCATGTAACTAATTCATAAAATAAATTGAATGTAGTAGTTGAAAACATCAAATCGGTATTTGGATGTGTTACTAATTAACCTTCTCTCTGTTAATTTTATCGTGAAATGTTATATGTGCTAATAAAGACTTTTTTTAGCTGGAAGAGAGCGGTATCTCTTCTTTCCCATACAATGCTGTAGCGGCTGCTGGAATTATGATGACAATTGCAGCACGCGGATTTCTTCTACTAGTTGTAAATATTGCATTCACTATAATGTTCGTGATATGGGGTGTCCAGTTTAAAGAAGAGGTAGGACAATTATGTATTATCCTTCTATTAGTTAAAAGTAGTTTATTTACGAATGAAAGTGAAATTAACTTTAGCCATAAAATTTAACATAATCATTTTCGTAATAGACACAATATACCAGTGGGCTCCCACTGTCAACCGTGATCGTGTAATAAGCGAACATTTTTTAATTGTTTTTGTTAATTCATATTTGCAAAAATTGCGTAGATTCCCTTTCATAAAATAATAAAATCGATTTTAGTAGTAGTAATAGTTTAAGTTCTTGAAACAAAGAAAGAAGAAAAACAACTTCAAAATTGCTTGTTTCGCTTGTAATTAAAAGTATATATGTATCTAGGTATATGTATAGCGCCATGTACTCTCGACTCAAGGTAAAACAAACTGTACCTTTGAATTAAACTTGTGGAAATGTTTAAGTAAACCGAAACAAAATATTCTTATTCCACGTACTATACTACCACTGAACCGAAATGAAAAACTAATGTTGTAATAATATTTCAATTGTCTTTTGTTGTTTGCTTGTTTACTATTTAACACTAACGAATTCTATTAACAAACATTTAAATCCAAGTTCGGATCTTTAAAATTAAATTATAATAGGACCTGCTGCATGTGCATTATCCTATCATTCAAATATCTATTATTTTTATGAGACAAGCTATAAGTAACGACATGTAAGCTTTTTTTTATTTTTGATAGCATGTAGATGAATTGATAAAGTTGACGTTCTAGGAAGGTAAAGTATTACTAATTTATACGTAATTGATATACCAAATAATAATCATTATTGTGAGTTTTATATAAAAACCTACTGGGTTTTGAACAAAAATTATCTAGAGTGAAACAATAAAAAACGGAATTCCGTCAGCAATAATTTGAACGTAGGTATTTTTAATTAAAGAAATTTGTTTTAATGGAATTTAATTAATTGAATGTTTATTCAACGGTCAAGTAGTATTTACAAAATAAGTAGCATAAAGTTATAGTACTATATGAACAGAATGGAAGTTGCATTCTTGATGCTCTAATTTCATGCTGAATAATTTGGAGGAGTCTATTTTTCCCGTGCCGGAAAATGTGTGTTGACAATGAGTTGCCTGTACTAATTAATTATCCCATATACTAATTAATTCATTATTGAATTAAGACCCTGTATCGGATCATGGGTCCACCCACGACCATTCTTAATGTGCTGTTAATGTAATCTTATGTGCTGTTAAGGCAATAAATCCATCAAACTGAAGAAATCGGGTGGTTCTTCTCAATTAAGAAGGTTTTTATTCTCTTTTAATGTATATCGATTCGTAGGCATCTAGTTCAGGCGTTACAAGTTTTAGTTACCGATTTCACCAGTTTTAAATTATCTACATTTATATTATGTCCGGCGTGTTCTTCATACCCAGTTTGAGTAGCCCTCTCTTTTTGCTCTTTCCACCTTTGGTTACATTTCCGGTTTGTCTTTTCCTATGAAGTTACGAAGTGTGTTCAGCGATTTATAACAAATTTTCGTATTTTAAGACATAGGTAATTCCTTTCCTTATTCTATCAAACGGTAATATTAGGTACAAATTAGTTTTTATTGCGTGGTTCTACCAGAGTTGGCGTTGTGGTGTTTTCAGATATTGTGTATATTGGACCTTATTAAGGACGTGATCAACATTTAAAGAGGAGTAACTGTTGGGCTTTGCAATGTTTTTAATACATTTTAATTCCTTTTGTTACCTGTTTTGACTCAACGGTAGTTTAATTAGTCTTTTTAGCAGGAAATTAATCGCGAATATCTTATGTTGTTCACATTGGTTTAAATCCGCCATTATGAATTTGTCTGTGTTGGTTTCTTTTCTGTATATATCTATTTCAAATTTTCTATTGCTCTTAATTACTAAACTATCTAAGAAAGGTGGACGATTGTTCATTTGTTTTTCCGGTGTGAATTTAATCGAGCCAACTTCCGTGATTAGTTTTATTAGGAAATTTTCCACCGTTTTTTGTTGCATCAAACACGGCAAATATATCATCTACATATCTCAGCCAACATCTTGGAAAATAATCTCCGTCCTTTTTCATATCAATTTCAAACTGACTCATAAGCAGATTAGCAATGATCGGCAACAGCGGATTTCCCACGGCCGTGCCCTCTAACTCTTCGTAAAATTTCTCTCCGATTTGAAAACGGTTTTATGACATGCATAACCAAGTTAATCTGATGTATTCCGCACTTTTAATACCATCTACTTCGTTTAATTTCAAGCATTTTCTCAAAAACTATAGTTTGTGGGATCGGTACGCTCGGAAACTGTGAACAAACGTCAAACGATGCAAGAATCTCACCTTCATTAATTCCTATGTTATGCGCATTATTAAAAATTCCAGCGAATTTATAACTAAAGTGAATAACGTAGGAATTAATAACTGAAACATTCTTATATAGTTCGAAGTTTGTTCACATTACACTGCCCCACAGTCAGTCCAATTTTTACTGAATTAATATTGAATTAGAACATCAGTGTCAAAAACAATCAAGCCGAAGAAGTGCCATTATTGCAATAAGATCACCGATGAAAATGAGTTTAGCATTCGTAAGAACGCTTATAACGCTTGGTAAGTAGAAACTCGAGTCCGTCTCTAATGCTTGTACCCCCTTCATTGTCTCTGCTTGGTATAGTAGTTCCTACAATAGATTATAGACCTATAATGGCATTTCTCGCTTTGTTTGTTTTTGGCACTAATGTTTCTTATTTTACGTTATGGTTAAACCGTTCTTGGAATCACTACATACATAGCTCATATATCTATCGCGACTGTGCTGTCCGAAATCGATCAGTGACTGTATTACCGACCTTTATTACGGCCGACCGGTTGATCGGAGTCTTGACATGTGTCCCCTAGGTGGCGCTTAAATTGATTCAGACCAACAATTTGGACGATTTGCAATAAAGTCTACGACGCATAGCAATGGTAGTACCTGGTAGGCAGAAACTCGAATCCGTCCTTAATGCTTGTATTCTCTCGTTGCTCTTACTTGGTATGGTGATTCCTACAATGGACCACGGGCCTACAGTGGTATTTTTCGATTTGATTAATATTCAAATTGCCGTAATTAACAACACTATACTTTAAACCAAATTAATGAGATATATCAGAAGTATAATTCTTGAACGTTATGATCAACAAAACATAAAACCTATACTTATAAGTATCATTAACACATTTAAGTAGCAATAGCAAGCAGAAGCATATTACAATTCTACACAGCTGGCCCCAAATCATAGATTGCCCAAAATATTTATTAGTACCCAGAATATTATCTTTATATATAATAGGAGGCATGGTTCCAAAACGTTTTAGATTTTTTGCGCCCGCAAATTTCTGAAACCATATTTTTCTGGCAAGACAGCCTGTGTCAAATTATAACAAATACAATTTGAGAAATAACCAATTTCTTGCAGGGGTTAGGTATAAGTAAAACATATTTTAGTTTAAAAAAAATATGTTCTGCGACGTCCCTGTGAGGAAGTCACAGTTTCCCAAGGCGTCGTGGCGCATATTTTGGAAACCACTGGGCTACACAATAGGTCATTATCATTCGTATTTCCATTTTTCTGTTCCAAAATTCATTTAATATATTATGTTTATTTTGTTGTTAATTGAATTAGTGACATTAAATACCTATAGAGCCTTAATTTTTGTTTTTAGAATAAAAATAAACCTCAAGGGCAATTCATTAATGCTTATCAACAGTAAGTATTCCTTATTTAATCCAATTTTAGCAAAATGTACGTGAGATGTTCCCAAGGCTCTGGGAGTTGTGTTTATTTATTTTAATAATCTTCATCAATGTCCGCCATGTGGTTCAAGCATATTGATTAGCAACAACCAACGTCGATAGTAAAAAATGTCAGGTCATATATGTGCCTGTCGTTTGCTTTAGATTATTCAGCAGGATAACAACTCCCAATGATTCGGAAATATCCCACGTATTTAGTTTTTTTAAACATAAAATGAATAAAACTTGGTTACATTTGCAACATACTACAATCATTTCATTTTAACTATTAGTGTTTTAAGTTATTACATGTCGATACATGTTGATAGAGTTGTGTTATTATCTTTAACAGAAATCCGCCCTCATGGTTAGCTAATGGTAACAGTGGCAATGTTGTAAGGCCTTACACAAATCAAGGATTCGAACCGGAAGATAACCAAAGAATCAACTCTCGGTTTACTACTTCGCCGCCTCCACAACCTAATAACTTTGCGGGGATTGGAAGAAATAAAAACAGATCACCTCAAAATCAGCACTCAAACATTCGGCAGCCACAAAAAGGTCCTTTTATACCAGAGCCAGATTATTCTCCTACATCCTTAAGGAAACATCCAAAATCGGTTCTCAAAAGCAGAAACAATTATTAAGAGTATTTACAGTTGAGTGTAAGTTTTCACGACTATAATGCATTGTAGAAATGTTTGCTGGGTGTTGTCGTGTTGTATTACACTTGACGTTTCGCTGATCATGCTGTGATATGGTTCAATGGACTAGAATATTCACGGATCAACGGAGCGGAACAGGAGACAACAACATCAGCCTTTAGACAACTTCTGAAGAAGCTGACAGCCAGATCAGCGAAACGTTAAGCATAAATACTACAACACGACACCAGAAAATATTTCTACAATAGTATTTACATTTTTAGAATGTGTAGTGTATGCAAAATATAATTCCAAGTAACGCGGTACGGATCATAGTGCGTATTAACGGGAGCGCAATGTAACTTTAAATTATATATTTATTGGTTTAAGAATGCAAAACTAGTACAAATCAGAAACATATATTTTAGGCATTTATGAAAAAGTTTTTTTTATATAGCACCCATGATAAATAGATTTGTGATCATAATTTACAAAATAGTAATATAGCAATAATTCACAAAGTGTAAAGTGACGCCATAAAATCTTAAGACATAAGTCTTGTTACTCTTGATAATATATTCATATTACAGTGGTGTAATATGCACATAAATTAAATATGTATCGCACTTACATTAGAATTAGTAGAGCGTTTATTGTATTACTTAAGTTTTAGCTTTAAAAACGAAACGAGTGTAAACGGCGGCATAATACTATGTGATATATAATACACCATAGTTATTTTAGCTGTTAAATTATTCAGACATAAATATATTATTCTTTCAGTTTTGTGTTTACTTTGCGCTTTCCATCCAATAGTTAACTATATTACAAATTTCATATAAATAAAACCACCCTGAGACATGTAATCCTAATATTATGCTACGTATAGGCACGACAACCAGCTGTAGATACAGCGAGAATAGGGGATACAATAGATCTTTTAGGTCGCAGTGTATTACCACCCTTATTCTACACACATACGTACAGGCACACTATGCAACGTGCAGATTTTGCATTGTTAATGCAAGATTTGTGTTGTATTGTATCAGATAACCAAATAAGTTCATGCGGTTTAAAGTAGAGTGCTACGAATAATTTCTAAGTTGTTGATCGATAGCACTTGTTTGTTAACTGTTATCTCTCATCTACTTTAGTATGAATCCTTCTTTTATCAGATACATACACATTTTGTATTATTTTGCTTGATTCCTAGAGTTAAATAATTGATAATGGCAACAAATATAACTTTAATTCGGATATGCGGTACATATCGTGGAAGTGGTTCAAAAAAATTTCTTCGGGAGTTTTAGCTTGACCGATAAAGCACGCTCTGGGAGGCCGAACTTCTTTGACAACGAGCACATTCAACAGGTTGTGGAGGAAGATTCCAGTACAACGTGCCTAGAGATTACAGAAAGGTCCCATATGACTGATAGAATCATTCGTTTGCATCTTCATCGGCTAGGAAAGAAGTGGAAGTTAAGCAAATGGGTACCACATGAATTGTCAAAATGATAACAAATTAAGTCGTCTTACCATTTGTTCGGCAAATATTTCCCGCAATGATAATGAACCAATTCTTCATCGGCTGTTAACCTGCGACGAAAAGTGGATATTATGTTCGTATCATTGGTTATTCGGTATCACACAGCTTCGCTGCACCCAAACGATCTCTTTTTGTTTGGTGGACGACAAAAGGAATTCTCCATTATGAATTTTTGGAACGGGCTCAAACCATCACTATGAACTTGTATTGTGAACAGCTTCAGCGAGTAGAAGCGGCACTCATCCAAAAACAGCCTTCTTTGCACACCCTCGATATTCTCCTGGCATTTGGCCATCTGATTACCAACTTTTTTTGTTTTTTGACAACTGTATGAAGCATAGACAGTTCAAAATTCGAGTTGATACAATAAATGCAGTCCGTCATTTCTTAACTTCAAAATCCATAGAGTTCTACAATACCGACATACAAAATTGGTGTCACATTTGCAAAAGGTCATTGAGTGTGATGGTAATTTCATCGATGACTAATGGTGTGTTATTATTTCTTAATAAATATTTGTTGCCTGATATTTGCATCCATTTTCTCGAAAAGATGCATGAAATGAATAAAATGATGGAACTGTTTAATTTGTTTAAATAATATTACATTTGCAAATGGTTTGTCCCAATAAATAACAGTAGTGAGAATAGTAATAAAATGTTGAAATAATAGATGGACCTTATGTTATAATAGAACCCTTCAGATTTTATTAATTGGGATAAACCATTGTTAGGATAGAATTATCAGAGTATTTTAATATCGTCTTGTAGTAGCGTCAAGGACAAAATGGAGAAGAAACTCATATAGACTCACCTTAGAAACTGTGACACCACATAAATGTATTTATGCGGTGTGGCGTGCTTTTAAGTATATAAATTATCATTAAGAAGGTAAAGATTAGAAACGTAGCAACCATGTCGATTCTAGACTCATCTATGGTTTCAACTGTTAGCTAAAGAAGCTTAATCGCGACTATCTGGCGGGCGTACGAAGGTTGCTATGCGTTTATACACTGCAAAGTAATCCACCGAGATACAATCCATTGGGTATACGAATACAACAAGGTGACGTAACAACTGATTCTCCTTACCAGGACAATATTCAACTGTTAAATTGAATTCCTGCAACAGCAACATCCACCTTGCAAGCAACGGCCTTGGCCTCATCGAAAGCTTCCTGCGTCTTACTATTCCAGCGAAAAGGATTCTCCGTAGACAGCAATTTCGTCAACGAGGCGATTTCCGCGCATCTCGTTACGTATTCGCGGAGCCAGTCAACTAAACCTTAAAAATAGTGATGCTGTTGAAGCCGTCCAAACACCTGCCTAACGTGCGTGTGATAATCCTCCCAGCTATCTGAAAATATGATAACATCATGTAACAATAAGTATATATTTACGAACTGACGGAGATAACCTGTGAGAACCTTCTGCGCCATCATCTTTTGGATGTAGCTGGCCCTCTATTTCAGGGCCCTCTGGCGAACCTGGAATGTGTAAAGCGTGTTTGCAGGAGAAACTCCAGCGTTTCCTTTCCTGTCTTCGTGTAGCCCCCTGTGGGTTTCTTAATAGTTAGCAAGGGGTTTAGAGGATCTTTCGTCATAAGTCTAGGGAGTCTTGCCCTTGCTGTTGTGGTTTAATATTCCCACAAAACTTCCTACATGACTCTCTTTCTTTGTGTTCCATTCAATCTTTGTTAAACAGTTTGCGAGTGTTCAATCTCAGCTGAGTTAGCTCGTCATTGGACTAGGTAACTTTCCTGGCGTTTCGTCTCACTTTAGGATAGCGTGTCTGATATGAAATTATAATAGCTTCTTGAAACAGGCGCGAGACTATCTCAGCATCAGTTTTATTCCTGAATTGGTTCCTCGTTTGATTTCTTTGATGACTTCTTCCGTGGGTATGCGTACATCTCCACAGTCTAATGAGATTCCTCAGACGCATGCCACTTCTTGACCTCGGTGCCTATGCACATGAAGATCAGGGCTATGCCTATTACCTCTTTCCTTATTTGTGTTGCGCGGGTTGGTGCATCGCCCTTGTTCAGTACTACCAGATTCTTGGGGATTACGAAGTCTAGTAGAGGTCACCTGTATCGCTTGTGTTGGCGTTTCCCTGTGCCATATGGTGCGCGTTAGCATCGGCACCGATTACGATCTGGAGGTGTTGATCCTCAGAATTTTTCAAGATTCTCCACTTTAGGTCATGGTGGAGCGTCTGGGGCATGATATGCGAGGTGAGCAGACGCGAACACTAGCTCCTTACTAATCCTATGATAGTGATATTTCAGTTTTACTGCTGTCAAATCTCTTGAGCAGTGGTACAGCAGCTTTAAAAACTGTATATCTTTTTTGGCAAAAATGCTATATTTTACTCGGTCAGAGTGCATATCGTAGATCACGTTACCTCTGGCTTCGCCGACACATAACACACGCTTTCTTAGATACATAGATATATTTATTTGATTACGGGTGCAGCGTGAAAATCGTCAAATACAATACAAACAAATTATAAATACATATATGTACTTACATATAATATTAAAACAACCATAGACATTTTACATGTTAGACAAACAATTACTTACTGTCGAAAGTTCTTGTATCAGTGCCACGTCAACACCACCGGTAACTAAGAGCCTAGATAAAGATGCATAGGTAACGTTTCCTGTGAAACGGAGGTTTGACTAAAGACTTACTCCATATTTGTGACAAAAGTTCCTAAAATTGAGGTGCTCTTATCGCAGGGTTTGTTATATTGAGTTGTTCCTCGTTATTGTTCCCATGCGTATGGGGGAAGGGGTGGTCAACATCCATGGAACCTCCTACATAGACGCAAGACTTCCTATTCTGGGAGATCGCCTGGTATTCCAGAGGCACCGTTGGCGGCACTGCGTCGCACCAGTGCCACGAGACTCCCAAGTTCACTTGGGGCTCTTCCCTTATCGTTAGCTGTGTCCTCGTTTCCTACCACGTTTTTTCGGTCCGGTATTCCAAAATTATCAGATTACCATAGTCCGCCACGTAGAGGTGAGTATAGGGATTGAGTAGGATAGGTCAGCAGAGTCGGCCAGCAGTACTCTATAATGCGCGCCACTACTCCTAAAGTTGATAGTCAACACCGGCCGATTCGCTTATAGGTGTATGGCTCTGCATAGGTCTGTATGTTACGGACCTTACCATTTCTGTATATAAATGTGTAGCGGTGGCAAGTTTAGAATTACTTCCATTGCAACACTGGCAGGCGCCCTCATGGCATTGATGTCACACAGGCATGCCTTATGTATAACCACAGTCATCTTGGGATTAAGATCCCAGTTTTTACAGTACAACCGCCTGTAATTGTCCATGACGATGGTGGCCTTGTTGGTTGTTTTCTTGATATGTGGATTCCATGTGCCTTTGATCGAACCATAGCCCAAAGTATTTCACTTCCTTGACGTATGCAATCTGGTCCCTCAACACTAGTGCATGACAGCTTGTGCTTTCTGAGCATTGACCGCTCTTGTTTACACCAGTTGTCTACCATGTTTAAAGTTATTTGCATTTGTTCTGCTAGAACCTTTGGAAAATGCCACCTAACCACTATTGTTGAGTTGGTAACATATCCTTGGATTGGTTGGAAACCTCTCTTTGCCAGTTTCCGGATTAGGTCGTTCACTAGGGTGGGCGATAGTAGGAAAGACAGCACTCTGCTCTCGGAACAACGCCCTCACCCCCTCCCGACTCGTTCAATATCTAGAATGTCACCCTGGTTGCCTATTACTGACTGGTTGCTCTCCAAGCGTGGTATCCCTAATTTAACTATCTACCAATGACTTTAGTGTTTGGTCGAATATCCCACCTACCTTTAATGGGTAAACTACTAAGCTTTGCCATGTAGTTGCTGTGTACCTACAGATAATACAAGCCCTGAAGATTTTTGTAAGATGCAGTAACAATACCCCTATCCCCGTTTCAAGTAGGACGGGAAAAATTCTATTCGCCTCGGCAGATCTGAATCTGGTTACTCTTCATCTGATGCTGCCCTGTCGCGTGGTATCTGCGGCCAGCCTCCAATCTTCTCACTTTGCCCTAGCCAGCGTTCGACCCGATTCGGCTGGCTCGCGGGCACCTGTTAGAATTTTCGCAGACGAAAAATAGCCCTTCCATAATTCCTTAATAGTGTCCTACTGAATGTCTGAATAGGTTCGATCACTTTTCTTTGATGAAGTCAAAACAACCATCTCTGGCTAGGTACTTGTGGATTCTTAAACATGCGGGAGTATCTTTTAACTTCTCGCAGAACTTCCTCCACGATACTTTTGTATGTATCTCAGCTGTAGTCAGACTTCGCCTTGTTGAATATCCTCGAGGCTTTCATTGTCGACCTCCTAACAAGCGTTGGTGATGAAACTTTTGCGTTCTGGTGATTCGCCTGCATGCCCTTGATTTCGGCACCTATCTTCATGGTGGTTCTAGCAGTGGTTTCGACGGGGCCTTTCAGCCTCTAACCTCTTAGCCTCTGACCGTTCAGACAACTATCTGTTCCCTGCTTTGCAGTTTTGGGGTTAGACATTTTTACTACATAGTAGCATTTGTTACTAGGTTAGACTAGTAGAGACTGGTGTTCCGTCAAACCACGCATCCCATCAGCCTAGTTCGCCGCCTTAGGATTTCGGTTTTCATTGATCATTTGATTGTCGGCCGTGACGCTAATTCTCGCCATATCGGTTGGAGAAGCACCGGTATTAACTAAGCACTTTTTAACTGTCGCGAAGGGCAAATCGCCAATAACGACAGGGTTAACATAATGAGCACGAAAATTCAGAATTGCAGAGTGTCCTCAGAACTTCAGCATATCCGATAGCATGCGGGAATGGTAATTGGCATGATGTTCATTCTTACATTCTTCACTACCTCCTATCCAAATAGAGAGGAATGGAAATGTAACGAAACCAAACTGAAGCAAGCAGACACCTACTGATTTATAGATGTGTCGGAAACACAGCAGAGCATTGGCGCAGGAATATTTTGTCGTAATCCGAGAATTCAAAAATACAACAACTTCGAACAACACGCTGTGACGTATAAAATGCCGTTGAACTACCCCTTACGCCATCTACCGTCGTGTTCGCCTAACGATCAACACATTTTACATGTAGCGCTTCCGCTATCCTGGACTAGCATATAGCTCGGCGTCTTCTGAGACGCTATTGGCCGAAAATCACCCTATCGTATCTGGGCGAATCAGAGGCCGGATTCCGTAAGCTCGATATCGACCAACTCGATACTATGGGGATTCTGTAACAGCCACTCGATACCCAGCTGTCGTCAAAATCTATCCGTTTTACTCGATAGGTCCCTCGCTCTCGGGT
>JARFOC010000210.1:717903-746168 GCA_031763485.1 Osmoderma eremita | reverse complement strand
AGGAAGCAAGGTCTCATTAACGGAGCTTTCGCCATGATCAGCTAAAACAATAACATTTACTTTAACTATTAACGTACTTGTTCATGCAATACACACCAAGTACAGGCATCTGAACAACATATTCTGTAAATTGTTTATGTAGAACTTACTTGTTACCTTTTATTTCTGAAGATGTCATATTTCATTACCATGTACAATTTCTTTACTACTTACTTTCAACATTTCTTTCCGTTTCACACGATAAAAAGGTAACACAATTCGCGCGCGAATACAATTATTATTCACACGTAAAAGGTAATAATATGTAGAAAGTTCAACGCGGGAAAATGTAGATAATGTTAGGTTAACACCACGCTTGTCTATGCCACAAACAGACCATAAATATGAGTGGATATAAGCGAGTCTATTCTAATCCGCGCGAAACAACGTTTTACGAGAAAAAGTTACTACAATCTCACCAAAATTCCACTAAATTTCATTGGACTGTCTATTGGAATCTGTTGTTTTTCCTGTGTATACAATAAAATTTAAAATGTAGCCTGTTAAGCAGTCGCATAATAGAAAAGACTTTATGCCGTATCTGCTTCGTTTAGCAGGAATGAATTGCTTAAATGATAACCGACCTTTAAATAACATTAAGCTTTCATCTATACAAAGATTGCGAAATGGATAAAAACATCTACTAAAAGATCTTTGAAGTTCATCAATAACTGGGCGTATTTTATTATATTCTTTGCGACTTTTAGAATCGAAGGTGCAATTAACAAAATTTCGAATAATAAGGGGAAGTGTGTTCTTGTCCTTTGATCCTTTTATGAACCAGAACAATCGTGATAGTAGGTTCCAGCATCCTCAGCAGTAGCAGCAATTGATACAAATTATTATAGAAATCAGAGCACCAATTAACGAGAAAAGAATAGTGTACCATCTTGCGTTGTGCGTTTTGAAGGAATCGTTGGATTGATTCAATATTGTCTCTTCAAATTCGTTGTGAGCGTACTTCAATTCTGTGAGGTCTATGTTAGTAAGACGTACGGGTGTTGAATGTAGAGAGTTGTTCGTGTCGAGGCTAGGTTTCTCCAAGATACAGCAATCGTCTTCGGTTATCTTGACGGGGGGAACATAGTGACTGATGTTCTTAGTGACGGAGTTTAAGGAAATCTGAGGAATCTGTGTAGCCTTTGCATGTGTTATGCAGTTGGAGGAGGCCACTACCATTAAGATTGATGTCTTCACAAATTGGCGTAAGTGCAGTAGGGTTTTGCAATACATAGATCCATTGATTGTTGTCGATATATTTCCATGTTTGAATTACAGCGTTGATTCTTCTTATCTGGCAATCTTCGGGAATTCGGCTTGGTCTTGATGATATTAGTTTAATTTCGCACACAGGTTGTTCTGTGCGTTTCTGCGTATGTACGTCATCGCATATGTACTGCTGGTTGGCCTATTGATTGCAACGTGTCAAACCTTGCATAAAGGAGTAATAGGTTTTACTTTGTGATAGGAGTAAGTAAGGTTGATTTTCAGCTAGTACTTGTTTTATTTCATCATCACCTTGTAACGTAGTTCGTTCGCAATTGAATATATCATAGTTAGTTTCAGGAAATATGAATTTTAGCATTTCGTAGAGCATATAATTTTTAATATTTTTGTTTTTGTCTGGAGGGACTAGAATAAATTCGCTATCGTAAATAATTTGTTTAAACTTTAGTAAGTATTCAAATAAATTTTTATATTCTAACTTATCAAAATGTAAATTTATTGCGTGTAAGATATATAGAGTTTGAGTGGAATTTTTCAATTTAGTAATATCGTTTATTGTAGGTGAGGGATTGTTAAGGTTAAAATTTTCAGACACGAAAGTCGAAAATTGATTAGATTCATCGAGGTCTTGTGACCAAATCATTACCATAGGTGATTTTAATTTTGTCAAAGGTATATTAGTTTCTTCATATATAATTGGAGATTGATTTTCGTAATGATATCGAATAAAATCTTGATATGTAGGACTTTGTTTTAGTGAAGGATTTATCTGTTGGTCCGATACTAATCTAGAGAGACCGTCGGCGTTCGAATTAACTCGACCTGGTTTGTATTTAATTTCATATTGATATTCACTTAATCTCCATCTAACTAAACGCGATGAGGGGTTTTTGCAATTAAATGGCCATTGAAGTGGACGATGATCAGTAAAAATGGTAAAATGTCTGCTAAAAAGATATGGTCTGAAATATTCTACGGAATTTATGATTGCAAGTAATTCCTTTTCAGTAGTTGAGTAGTTTTGTACGGCTTTATTCCGAGTACGTGAATAATATGCTATGGGTAAATCTTTATTATCGTTTTGCTGTGATAAAACAGATCCTATCCCTACATTTGAGGCGTCTGTTGTTAAGGTAAATGGTTGCGTGAAATCAGGATATTGGAGTATAGGATTTCTAATTAATTTATTTTTTAAAGTTTCAAATGCATTTTGCTGTTCAGATTTCCAATTGAATTCACTGTTTGATTTCAATAATTGTGTAAGTGGTTTTGCAATAGTGGAAAAGTCTTTTATAAATTTTCTATAATAAGCAACCATACCTAGGAATATTTTAATGTCCTTTGCATATTTGGGTACTGTAATATTTTTTTATACATTCTATCTTTTTAGGATTTGGCTGCATACTATTATCTGAAATGATGTGTCCGAGATACTCGCAGGATTTCTTTAAAAATTCGCACTTGTCCGGTTGTAGTTTTAAATTATTTTCGCGAAGTCGACTGAACACATTTAATTGTTTCCTATTATGATCATCTAGTGAAAATCCGTAAATTACAACGTCGTCGAGATAAACGAAACACTGATTGTTTGTGAGATCTGTTAAAACAGAATTTATCATTCTTTGGAAAGTGGCGGTGCGTTTTTAAGACCAAAAGGCATTCTAGTGAATTCGTAATGACCATTATTAGTAGATAATGCTGTTTTCGGACTATCTTTAACGTTCATAGGGATTTGATGAAAACCGCTAGCAAGATCCAGGGTGGTAAAATATTGAGAGTGAGTGACCTAACTGATCTAAAAAGTCTTCTATATTTGGAAGTGGATACCTGTTACCGATAGTTTTCTCACTTAATTTGCGGTAATCTATTACAATTCGCCATTTTCTTTCGCCAGAGGCATCTAATTTTTTAGGTACGATCCAAAGTGGACTCGACCAAGGACTTGTTGAGGGTGTGATTATTCCTTATTGTAACATTTTTTCTATTTGTTTATTGACTTCGTCACGATGGATTTCGGGGTAACGGTAATTTTTTACACAAATTGGATCTCCGTCGCTTGTGGGAATTGTATGTGTTGTAGCAGAAGTTCTGGACAGTTTATCGTTAGGTAAATAGAATGTCACTGAAATTTTTGCAAATTTTTAATAAAGATTCTTTTTCTTCAGAGTTTAGATGATTAAGTCTAAGATTCTCGTTTAGTATTTGTAAACGGTTTGGGTTATTCCCTTGTTCGCTAAATTTAAAAATATTTCCGGTTTTAGGAATAGCTTCGATATTTAGTATAGGAACTGGAATAGTATGATTCGTGTTTGATTTATTTAATATAGTAATTAATGCTCTGTCATTTTGCATTTGGAATTAGTAGACATTCGTTAATAATATGAGACGAGATAATAGCTTCTTCAAGATGCAGTGGATTATTAACCTTTACCCATATAATTGATTCAGTGCGGGGGTTAATAGAAACAGTGGACTCAGATCTCTGAGGTGTATTATAATATAATGGAATTGAAAAAAGTAAACAATTAATAGAAATTGTGGAATTAGAATAATTAATATTTGCGCCTTGTAACCGTAAAAAGTCATCACCAAGCAAACCCTCGAAGGGAATATTTATTTGAGAACCGATTGCATGAAATTTGGCTAGAAATGATTTAGTATGAATTTGCAATTCGATCTATGTTTTTTTCCCAAGGTTCCGACAGGTGCATTAGGTGATCATCCTGTTAATGTAATTGAATTGTTATTGATAAATGGTGCATTTATTAAACTGGAAATTTTGATTAACGATACAGAAGCACCGGTATCTACAAGAAATTTTAACGTTTTATCTTGTGATTTAGAATGATTAGATTCGAACACGACGTATGTTAAGTCGTTGGTAGTAAACAAGAGAGTTCTAAGATTACTTAAATTATAAATTGAGTTAGTTGATCCGTTACTTGCGCAATTTGATCTGGAGGATGAGTTAATTGTTGGACGCTCTGAAAATTTGCATGTTTGGGGAATTCGTCAACCTTGAATTAGTATTAGAATTATTATGCGAATTGTTGCTGAAGTTACTATGTGAATTAGTATTAGATGTTGTAGGAGCTCCTAGAATTGTTTTGTAATCAGTTTAACGTTGAATTACCAAATCTTGAATTGTTATATTCCCGTTTACGACATTCCTCGATAGTGTGTCCTATGTTCTTGCAATATTTGCATTGTTTAACGGACTTTTGTGTGTTAGCTTGGTTAAAATGAATTGTTCTAACACCATTATTTTTGTTTTTATAGCAATTGTTTGTAGCATGATTGTGTCTACCGCAGATTTTGCATTTTTGAGGGTTGTTAAGCTTGTAAGTCAATCTGAGTGCTTTTTCTTCTGCTAAGGCGGCAGTAAAAGCTTCATTAATGGTATTGAAATTACGATACCGTAGAATTTGCGATATTTGAGGATGTGTGTGATAGATAAATCTATTTAATGTGATTTCATTAATCATTAACAATCTACTTTGTACATTATTTTTATCTAATTCAGTACTATGAATTATAGCTAAAATTCTAGATTGAAGTTCTTCTAGTCTCTGGTAAAATTGTGAAACAGTTTCGCTTGATTCTTGTTTTATGTTATTTATCTCTTCCAAAAGCTGGTCAATTGATTTTTTGTCCTGGTATAAACTGATTAATAATTTGGAAATTTCGTCCCAAGTGGTTAAATTACGGTGAATATCTATTTGTTCGTGAACTTTATCGGTAATTTTACTTTTCACGAAAAGCAATATAGCCTAAAATTGGCTCGTATGTGCAAGTTCAAATACAGAATCTATTTGTTTAATAAAACTACGTAATTTATATCTATTTCCATTGAAACTTTCTGGTATAAGTTTGATTAAAAATTCTAAGCTAAGTTTCTCGGATACAATTGGTGTACAATTGAAAGAATTTGATGTGGTAATTGAGGTAGATGTTGCAGCAGTTGAGGTAGTCGACATTTTTATTTGTTTATTAACAGGTTATATTAAATTAAATGAAATGCGAGTTGTCTCAGTTTCTCGTTTAAATTTGCAAGTAGGAGTTTGTGTCTTAGGTGTAATTTTTCGGAATCGCAAGGTTATAACAGCATGCAACAATAAACAATCAACAGTACTTACGGTAAGCAAATCCGCTTCGATGACCGCAGGCTGTTGTGTTGATTGGACTGTTCTTCTCTTTGCAACTGAAGTTGTCCTGAACTTCGAGCTTCTAGGTCGAAGTTCCAAAAGTTACCTGAGATTCGGTGAAGAAATTCTTGCTCCCATTGCTTGCTTCCCAGGATCCCATTTCTGACACCAATAATTTTTGTTGCGTTCCGCACTACTGTTCTTAAACCGGCGATTTGAGTTTTAGAAAAGAACACAAAGTTCTTTAAACTAACTAACTTTTTTATTATTTAGCACGAATATATATAGTTATGTATAAAGATTTTATGGTTGAAGAACAACTGTGTGTTAAATGATCTTGAATACTGAATGATACAGTGACGATGATCTGATATTGAATTCTTCTTATTTTCTATTACATTTAGTTTCTATACTAGGGTTGAGACGGAGAAAACAAGGAAGGAGATATCATTTCTTATTGGGGGAGTTCGTTATCGTTGATGTTCATATGTCTGCCCTCAGAGCGGGATAATTAAATAAGCAGTTTCAATAATTGGGCGATATCGGGCGAACTTCGACGATACGAGACCGTATTCTTATAATAGAACAAAACAACTTAATCTAACACATAATTAGATTTGCGTTTTAGAAACTAGAGAAGATTTAAAAAGGAAATAAATTGAGTTATAATTGAAAATAAATGTCGTCTATATGAGAAAATGTGACGAGAGTTGGGACAATTAGGAAACGAATATATGAATTTGATGCACTCTAATTATTAAGGGTTATCTAAGGGTCATAGCAGCGAGGAAAAGCTTTTGTCTTAAAAGTCTTTTAGAAATGCATTAAAAATACTTAGAACACTTGAAGTATATACAGGGTGTCACATATCACTGTAAACTGTTGGTTATCCAACATAACAACACAGAGTTGATAAGTCTATATCTTCAATCCCGTTGTAGCCTCTCCAAGCATCACTAACTATTATTGAGCCATGAACAATAAATCTACATACAATATCAATATAGTAAAGGAAGATGGTTTAACAATAAAAGCAAAAGGCGGAATTCTGAAAAAAAGCCACAATCTAAAAACAAGAAAAATATCTAGGTACGACTTCTACATTATACATATTAACTTAGAGTCATCGATTTCAACCACTTTAGGGTTGAAATCGGCATCAAATCCTATCACTGCAGGGTTCTCTCTGAGGCCCTGCTCACAAATGCATGCAGACGTTGCATCAATCAACAATTGCGGGGTCGATCGTGCCCCCAATTTACATTCGCGGGCAATGTTTGTCATCAACAATACACGAGTGAGAGATGGCTACTACTTATCCCGTATACTAATTCCCGCACGACATCTTTTACATTGCCAACGATAACCGTCCTGAGTTTTTCTTCACAAATGATATTGGGATTTCACATTCTCTGCAAGAACAAAAATTCCTTAGTAAGCGGTGCTTTACGAGCCAAAAAATACATGTTAAATTATGATTAAAATAAATATCCCCCAAAGCAATTCTCTCAGCCCTAAGTTCCTGATAGTTGCCAGCCACGGTAAACTAAATAAAAAGAAAAAATATCTTAACCGTAATAAGTACTTAAACAAGAAGGTAGTTTAACAATAATATATTTTAAATAATCTTTGCCATATAATTTTTTAATATTGTAAACAAAAAATTATAAAGGTTCATAAACGCTTTTATTAATGTGCAACATTCCATTGCCGATATTTTGAACTGCCTCCCTCACTTCTTTTATTCCAGTAGTTCCCTGCTCTACTGCTTTTGTTAAGTTAGTAGCAATTTTGCCAAGCCCTTGTTCTATTGTGGCATTTATAATTTTCACCATTTCGAGGCTTTCCTCAAACATTGCATTGAAATCTTGTACGCGCCTTTTCTTTGGCGTTGGTACCTGAAAGTTTAAATAATTATATTTTACTGCTAACCATTTTATTGGCTTACATTTGCTGCGCTTAAGGAGTATTGAGGTTGCGGTTTCACTTCGGTCACCTCTTCCATAGTAGTTACCTACATTATGAACAACAAAAATATACAAGCACAAATCAAAATCAAACATACCTCATCTATTGTCCGTTTTTTATTTGTTTCATCCAATGCTAGCTAAAACATTTCATGATTAGGAAGGATGGTTTACTATTGTATCACTGTTACCCCACGTTCTAGTACTCCATTTGCGAAACTACTTCCTAATATAGCTAAAACCCGCAATTCTAATTCGGTGAATGGTTTTGTCTGCTGCGGACCTCCACCAGTACCATTTAAATCAAATTTTATGGCAGCACGCTTCCGTTTTAACGCATATTTAAAATCCGTCCAAGACCGAAATACTTTAGTTAACAAATGCTGATACAGGCAATCTTCGTATAACACTCACATGCGAGTGCAATGCGCCTTATAAGAAGTCTTACAAGAATATACGGCGTCCCCAGCATATGTGGGTAGGGTATGATGAATAATTCTTTCGGTTGCAAGTACAATTAATTATAGGAAATAAACACACTGTCGGATTACTCCTAAGTATTAATTAATTCGGGACGACACGCGTTTCGGGAATACGTGGATTCCCATTAGCAAGCCGAATAACCGAATGGCCACGAAAATGCTTAAACTAGAAACATGCAGCACTTTCTCCTCTCACTTCACTCTCTCTGCCTACCCCAAAAACACATGTACAACTTTTGCTATTCCGCCCCGAGTGGGAGGATTCTTAGAAGGACCACGTACCGTCTCAAGAGTTCGTTATTACAGCCCATAATAAATCCATCAACGCCGCAAAAGGCGCTTCTTCCCGGTTTAGACGGTTTCTATCCTTTTTAATATAAATGGATTCATAAGCATCTAGCACCGATTTCATTAGTTTTAAATTATCTATATTTATATTATGTCCCGTTTTTGCTACATCTTCTGCGACTGCAGACATATTAGCCCTCCCTTAAGAACTCTATAGTTTCAGGGATCGGCAGGCTCGGAAACAGTGAACAAACATCGAACGATACAAGAATCTCCCCTTCTTTAATTGCTATGTCATTCACTTTATTGACAAATTCCAGCGAATTTTCTACTGCCAAACTCTTTACCTTACGTGGGAGATTCTTGAATTCGTTGACTAGCCATTTGGACAAACTGTAAGTGGGCGAATCAATGCCTGACACGATAGGTCTCATCGTTTTTTCCCGGTTTATGAATTTTAGGCAAACAATACATCTTAGGAATTGTAGGGTTTGAACTACTGAGTTTTCTTTTTAAATTCGCGCGTATTAATCTTGGACACTCTTTAATTGTGTCTTTAACCTGTCTAATCATCATTCTTTTTTAATTCTTTGTATGGTCCTGCCGATATTGCCTTGACTCGCTCGTAATAATCTGATTTATCCATAATGACTAACTTATTCCCTTTATCTACTTTTAGATAAAAACAAGATCCCATTTTCGCAAACTTTTAATAATCTCGAGATCCGCTTTCGTATTGCTTTTATAATTTTCAATATTCCTTTTTAATTGAATTTTACACCCGTTACTAATATACCTTTTTGTATTTTCATCTAGATGTTTTATACTTCCTTCAATCGATGCTATAATATTATCTATTGGGACTTTTGAATCTGTAATCGCGTGCTTTAGCCCTTTATTGAGTAGCTCTTTTTCTTTATAATTAAAGGTTTGAGACGAAAGGTTACAAATGAGTGGTGTGTTTTCCTTTTCAGCTACTTTGTTTGAACGTTTAGGACACAACTGCCGAAATTTTTTGTTTACATTAATCATTTTTAATTTGAATTTCTTTTCACATCTTTCTACTGTACGCCTCTGGAAGTCACACCATCTTTGAAAATTGTTTCCGTCTAGGTTTTTTTGTTATTTTTAAATGTAAGGTGTATAATCCTACTTCTAATTTACTACGTTTAGCGTAGGTACTGATACCTTATTTCATTTTGTAGCCAGTTCTTTTTGGCGCACTTAATAACATTCCCGGGCTTTTTACAATTGTTTGAAATTTAAGCTTTTATAAATTTTGGAAATACATTGTTGTTTTTGCATCGCTTTAGCAATAAAATATCAGCTAGCGTTAACTAATCTTACAACTTACGTTACTAAAACGATACAGATTGTTGGCTTTATAATAAAATTATTATTAGATTAACCAAACTTACCACTAATATAAACGGTGAATTCTGTAAAAATACCCTAATATTTTTCAGTAACTCAATGTATGCTTTACCGCAAATGCTTCTTAATTACACCATCTTTGTCTGGTTCGCCCATAATCGCACTCATCAGCATATTCGCTAAGCGCAGATAAACACCGGCAAACATCCCCTCCCAAGGAGCTAAATTACCCCACTCAACTATAACTAATATCTAATTAAGATTGTTTGCATAGGATCCCGCTGGAGAGATATAGACGGATAGATGGAGATAGTAGTGCCGTGGAGTTAAGGGCAAACCGGAGTGGCGCGGACGCTTTTTCTCCGGTCCCCGGGGCATACTTGATTAATACCAGTTAGCTGGTAACCGTTTCGGTTTCCCGGATTACGTAGTTTTTGTTTAGACGAAAGATAAACGAAACTGCAGGGAAATCCCGCGCGGTAATATCTGTTCTGATACGACGGGGTGGTAGTGTGTGTAGTATAGAGACGACGAACCATTCCACACACGGGCAAATGCAATACAAACGGTTTGCCTATGGTGGAAGGGAAATATTTCACATCACAACGTGGGCACGTATAAATTCCCTCAATTCGGATAGATGAAGAAGATAGTAATAACCGACCCACGTAAATTCAGTGGCGTATATCTAAAGCGACAATAAAAGTACAATACCATGTAATATGTATTATTATACGATGGGGAAATAGTGAAATATTGTTGCGATAGTTGAAATTTTACTGCTACAATATCAAAAATGTATCTTTAAATTGATTTTTGGGCAGACGGCTCTCATTTGATTGAATTTATTTTAAAAGGGAATTTAACCTAGTTGATACAATTTATTCTTTCTATAAACAATAAACACAGGCTAAATTTTATCATTAACCACTTGACTATATTCACTCGCTAAAAATTTAATCGTATTCCTGTCACCTTACACGTCACCAGCTTCACACTGTGGAAACATTCTGGAAAAGTTAGTTAACCGTTACATTACCTAGAGGGCAATGTTAAATTACAATATGTGTAAACCAAATTTTAGTTCTCCTCTATATGGTAAGGGGCGCCATGGGGTTATCCTGTACTCTCGGTAGGGTCACTAGTATACGTTTGGTGTAAACCAGGGGTTACTCGGCCAATAGAGGGCTCTGAGTATAAAATTCTAGAAGACTGCATAGAGTATTTTAAATTTATATTACAATTCCCTTAGCTGTTAGTAGTTCTTTCGGTTTTAACTTATTGTTCGTGTGTAAAGATTGACGTGTCCCGAATTAATTATTGTTTTGTTAACGCACGTCAAGCTAAAAATGATTCATCACCAGGTACCTCGACCCGACTGTAGTTTTTAGTGTAATTATATTCCTAATGGCTATATCTTTGTTGAGTAGGGTAGATTAATGTTAGAGCGAATTGTTTTCCTTCAGAGTCTTTAGTCTCTAAGTTGCTATTCTAGAAGTCAGTACGTGAATAAAATTATTGTTAAAGCTGGTTGGTGGGTTATTGTGTTTGAAAAGTAAGTAGATTTAACAATTTTGTGCGGCAGGAGTAGTCCGAACAGTGTGTTTATTGTATTCCGTCTGGTAAGCAAAAAGGTTAACTCCAATTGTAAATATAACATTCAGGGATACATTAATCGAAACCGTCAATGCGTATTTTTTGCGCAACTTGAGCGCTCACTTTCTGAACAGAATTATAGTTGGAAATAGAACACGTGCTACTTAAAATTCTGCACGGCAAAATGCATACACTTTGTGGTACATTTTGTGAATGACATTATGCGAAAAAAGCTGAGAGAAATATGAATAGAATTTTTTATTCTGTTTAGTTGAATTCGCAGACCACCAGAGGGATAGGCACACAATTTTGACGTTTAATGTACCATCTCTTTTTACTATATTATCTTTGCTGTACTCTGTACGTGCCCAGCTTTAAGCCCCTTGTGATTATTTAGTTATAAAGGTTATATGATGATAAGCAATCCAAAGCCCACCTAAGCTATTGCTCATTTCTTTTTGTTCCGTGTTTGGTAATGAAAGTTTGTGTGTAACAATTGTAGTGTATAGCTTATTAAACGCTTTTATGCATACATAGTTTTTTTGTAATGCAATTCGATTTATATAGATATGCTATACAATCCGTTCAACCAAAAAATGAGCTTAGAAAAATATGCGAACTAATGCATAAACATTAAAATAGTAAACACCCTTATTTCCATTTTTTGAACTCACTGATTGCTTGGTTGCAGGATATTTGAGAACAGATCTTTGGTTAACAAATCTATTTTATAATTTCATTAATAGTCATCTAAATTTTAATATTTTAAACGTCAAGTTACACGGTATTAAATCGTGCAACATTGTTATAAAGCTCTTTATTCAACCAGACTCAGACCGCTCCATTCTAACCTCAATTCAAAAGCCCCTTGGCAGGACTGAATTAATCCCTTTACTACGACAATGCCCCCTCGCCACCCACGGGCACATACTACACAAAAGCGCGCGGCAAATGCGAAATCATTAATGCGAATCCAATAACTTATCTGATGGAACAAGTTCGTGTTATGTTACCCAATCGACGTGGCATTATTGTAGGCGCTACGTGGCAGTTGTAAAGCGGGCGCCGTACAACGAACTCATTTAAACTTTTAAACGTCCCCTATTTTCGGGGAATACGGCCAATATGGAGAGATTATCTGGACGTAGGCACGCCAACGCTACAGTCGATATGGAATTAATGTAGGATGCCTTTTTGAGAACAAGTGGAACGAAACCTGGGGAATATTTAAAATTGTGTCGCCTGTCGTTTTTTGTAGTTACAAAAACCTGCGCTTGTCGTTAATTTGGCACCTCAATTTTATATTGGGGGTTGATAGGCCAAGGACAAATGTATATTTGAAAAAAATCCACCCAATTAACGAAAAACACATGTTGAAACTGTGTCCGCAAAACATGTCTGCATTTGTATCAATCATCTAAGAGTCTTAAAATATATAACCACAAACAGATATCGCAATTTAATATAAGCAAATATTATAATAATATAATTAGGTATATATACGGTCAATGGTTGGTTCCAAAACAAAAGTGAAAAGCAGATGTCGCCAATAGTTATTTCTTAGGCGACCAGATGGATCAAAAATAGTATATTTAAAAATACATAAATATACTCCTGGGATAATAAATATACTATTTTTGAACGTACGTGCTGGATATTGGCAGAAATCTTTTTTGACCAGACGAATAACAAACACTACTGATATGTTGGTAGTAGATATATTTGTGTGTTGTGTTGAAAAATACAATTGGGGACATCTGCACTTCACCTTAGGAACTAACCAATGACCATCTGGTAATCAATCTCAACTCTCTGGTTTGGTATCAAGGAGGTCCCTAGATTAGTTATGAACTATACTTTATTCACCGAACAGATGGAGTACAAACAATGAGTAATACAAAAACTAAGCTTCCTATTGGTTGGTAAGAACTCCCGAAAAGTCCATTGCAAACGATGTAAATTTAAAAATCCTATTAGAAGGCGCCCTTTAAAATTTAAGAAGCGATGATTCGAATGATGCTACAGACAGTTTAAATAAAGGTGAAAATAGCATCATAAGTTCTAAGATTAAATTTCTGTTTCTTTTGATAGCAAATATAACAATTGCACTGCTAAAATAGGGCAGAAAGATAGTCATAAATTAAATTCATTGATTTAAAATGTATAATACATGGCTGTATTGCATCACAAGGACGCGCAATGTTTATGTGTAATCAAACATAACCACAATTTAACCCCTTTATTCCTCTGCGGCGTCGTGTATTTATCATTTCAGTTTTGATCTCTTTTTCTTCTATATTCCATATTTGTGTCTTTTTTAAGACTCTATTAGCACATAAAATATAACGGACAAGGTAAGACAGTGTCAGTATACTTTGTATTTATAATAAATGTACAATATACCTACAGAATGTTGAGCACGCTTTTTCGTGTTTTTCTTTGTAGTGTTGGAATTTTAAAGGTGGCTAATCACATAATTTTTATTAATCACTTTTTCATAAATATAAACACGCATTATTAAAACATCTTCTAAATAAAATAAAACCTGTGATTTCTTTTTGTTACGGCACAAGTACTTTTTTATGACATATGAACACCGTTTTCCTAAGAAAAATTATGTTGTTTGTTCAAACTTACCTATCTACCCTTCAGTTTATTAAACTTCTACATCGAACAAAATGTACTACCGCTGCACAAAATGAAGTACCTAGGCACAAATTAATCTTGTATATTCCCGAGCAAATTTAGAAAGATTATCTTCTCTTTAACGCAGGTAATTAAAGCTTTGGGCAGCAGAAAAGTTTAGACGCTAGACATTAATTTAAAAAAAGTATCTACACAATATAATGTCATTACATCATTGAATGTTTCTTTAAAATTATACGAGGAAAATATATAAAATGTAATGTATATGTTCCTAGCAAACCAATTAACATTAAAAATATATTTCATTTGGCCATTGCTTTCCCCTGATTACAGGATACTACTTATACAGAATTGTATTGGTGGTTGCATAATTATAATAAAATTCATAAATAGAACATTGGTAATGGTAATAACCTACCACGAATTGCAAGCAGGAAAGTTATCGTAATGCAATTAGAGAAACTATAAACAATTATATTCTATTCTTACCTTGAGTCTTCTGTTAAGTCGCGTCGAAGAATCTTAGATGGACGCTGTAACAATATCAAAATATTTTATTACAATTTTGATATGAAAATATGGATTTCAAATTTGAATCCCCCAACGAAAACTATTAAGCTCGGGCCACGAAACCGAAGATACTTTTGAGGCAGTATTTTGAAATTGAAAAATCGGTAAATTAAATCGTTGTCATGTAATTACTAACAAAGATTATGAAACAAATACTTACATGAGAATCACGCGGGAAATCTTCATATCCTCCTGTAAATGTATATTTACACATAGAGGATAGGAAAACGCAAAAATGCTAACTAAATTATCACTATTAACACGAAGACGTATTATTTTTCAAATCCACAACGCGAATTGCGGCAATTTCGCACTAGAAACACATATTTTCATAATTAAAAAAGGGACGCGTACGATTTTCTTACCCGCTGTCATTTTCGGAAAACTAGGATCGACATCTAGCGGAATCTCTCCAAAGGAAAAAGAAAATCGCAAAAGTCCCAATATATTTAGCTTTATAATTAACGTAATTTTAATGTATTTTTAAATCTTATTCAGTATATTTGAAAGAAAATTGCCCTTGTAATTTCAATATTTTATTTAAATCGGTTGAGAAAATATTCGATTGACGTCAACGGTAACCGATTCTGTTTCTGGCTGATTTGAAAATGTATTTCAATTTAATAACTTAATGAAGAAAATAATAGGAAAAACTAACGGAAAAGCTGGGATATTACAACCACTAAAAATAACTATTTGACAACTATAATATCCAGCGGTTCAAATTCAACTACTTTATGCGTATACGTATGGGAAACATACAGGCTACGAAAGTACCAAAGAAAGCATTGTCAATACGAATAACAAGGCGCAAAAACAACTACCGAAACATATACAAATAACAAATACATATAAAAAAGATAAAAACCTTTACTTGGAATCTTTTTCCATATACAAAATTTAGATATCTTAAATGACAAATATTCTTACGTATATTGAATGCGAAAATTAGAAATTGACACCGAAATTATTATAAGTTTACCAATTGGACACGACAGGGTTTTTGTAACGATACGACCCTTGAACTTCTTTTAAGTGTAGGCATCCTAACACTATCGTTAACGTTTTTTGTTACTTGTTTTAATTTCCTTGAGAGGTGATATTTATTTATTATTTTATTAAATTTAGTATTGCGTCCACAAAAGTCAATATTTGTTGTTGCAGATGTTCAGTAGAGCTTGTTCTATTTAAAAGCTTTATGCAGTTATTTTATATTAAACTTATATAATATTATGCGACATTCTAATAAATAATGACTTGCTAAAGGATAAATGGAAATGGAATTGATGTGGGACTTCAGATTTGTATTATATTCAAGTCGATAGAATATTCAGAAGTGTGTTAAAGCTGGTTACGAGTCAAGTTAATGTAAAACTCTTAAAAACGAAAGTTAAGATCACGTTCACATGCACATGTCAGGTACATGGTACCACGTGCATACCAGCAGCCCATTTCTTTCGAGACTTCAAATTGATAAACGATATTCTTTTCCGCCCAAGATACTTAAGCAAAGTTTTACACTTGTTTTACGACTACCGCCAGACGAATATAGTAGAACTTTTCATCTAAAGGCCAATTTTATACAGCGCATAGTGCGCCATCTATTGAATAAAACAAGATATATGGTATAATTTACTTTTTTCCTATATTAATCTTTATACAAACTTTCGGCAATTTAAAGAAATTAAATTCAAATCTTATGCTCTTTTTTTAAGTTAATAGCCCTACTGCCCCATCTGCAGATAGATAGCCATACTACACGATGTGCCTCTTCGATGTGGCCAAAGCGTTATTTTGTATCACACAGATGAAATTTAATTAAATGCTAATACAGCTTGAAATTTGAAATATAAAATGTCATTTATGGAAAATGTGAAGTTATCATAAACTCTTTATTATAACCCTCTTGGATTGTTTTTATATGGGCACCTAAAAACTTTTGCCTGTGTAAATCTGTATCAAATTTGAACCAATCACAATGAAATCATTCATTTCACACCTATTTTGACCATTTGCTTATGTACGTGTACAATACGCTACTTACTTCAAGTTATCGTGCTGCATGGCGACCTGAAAGCAGTCCGAACGAACCTAATATAACCCTTTATATACAAGGATATAACTTACCTTTCTTCTCATAATAAATAATATGAATGATGGAAGCATCATGGTATCAAAACAATTCTTAATTTAAAAAATCTAAGATGTATATTTACTGCAATGCACATAAACGTTAATTAATATCTATCAACATAGTGATTATTTTCCACTCACAAATTTGGTGTCAACGAAGATGTAAATGCACGTGGTCATCACTTCATCAGTTCAGAAGCATTTTAAATTTAGTTTTTGGTGGCAAAGATTATGGATCTAACGAACACGAATATCGTTTAGCAACAGATTCGCTTAACGACTAATTTGGCGATAGCTAATTAGGAACAAAAACGAGCATAGATATGTATAGGTACTAAGCAAAAGCGATTGATGTCTGAAGTTGCAGCAATCACAATTAAACACCACGTGACCAAAAAATTTAAGTTGGTGCTGCTGAAAAATTGGCGAAAATGTAAATAATATTTACCTAATACAAAATTTGTCTTAAAAGTCAGGCGATTCTCGCCAAAAATTGAACATGTAATTTACAGTTGTCTTTATAAAAACAGGTATCGACAATCGCCCAAAGACGATAATATAACGAAAAGAAAAATAACAATAAAATAAAGAAACTTCAAAGCAAAACAATCGAAGAGCAGTAACTATTACCCCCTGTTATTATCTGTTCAACATCAAAATCCTCTGAACTAGGGAATTCACTTCGCTTGAAATAAGTCACTCTGCATATATAACAGGTAATACAGTGGAAGAAAATGTTACTGCAACTCCAGACATATCATTTTTGCTTAGAAGACTCGGGAGTATTGATTTTTCCCCTTTCCAGGCAGAACTAACACACAGAACTATCTCACCTACTACAGCGCAATGTTGTCAAATTGCACCATCTTCTCAAGTCATTATCCGTTTATTTTTATCGTATTAAGTTCTATACTTGGGCATTACGATCTATTGGTTAAATATTTATTAATCATTTATTCATACATAAGATATTCACTATATATCCAGCTTATTACTATTAGCTCTTGCAATTAAACAACTGACTTTTGACATGTCTTCTTTTCATGACATGGTTGCCACGCATTACAAAGCATATCATAAGGTTTGACAGATATATAGATACGTGATGATTAAAAAAAATACGAAAACTATAAATACTAATTGAATCTTAAAATGACAAATGTTGAGTAAGTGGCGACGCTTTCATTTTAACATTATCGCTGTTAAAAGTCGGTTGTTTCGTTACCAGAGATGTATGTTCACGGTTGACAGTAGAATATGTGAATAATAAAGTGACATCTGAATGTCAGTGATGCAAACGTTAAAATTAAAAATTTCCCCATATGTATATTTTTTTAGTAAATTGTTATATGAAAATCTGTTTCAGCAATAACTTAAATTAATTTTTTGAACTTTACACAATATAGATCCTATAAGTGTCATTTTGCTTTGCGGCCATATTTTATTGATGTATCTACCCAAAAAGATGTGGCTACGCTGTACGGTATTCCTACTAGCGCTGTAGTGTCTTGTTGTTCTCGATGCGAATTTCAATTATATTTTTTCCCCGTTGAGCCATCCACTTCGAAATAAAATTCGAAATTTTGAATAGTCCCGCGTATATTTTATTCTATTACAAAACGTTGTTCGTTGAACCTGCAGATGTCGTTACGGTTGATACTGACGACGGGGGAAATACCGGCAATGCCATTAAAGGTATACGTCCACTAATCATCGGCATTATTGTATTAGTATCTGCCAGTATTAAAGGCGGAATTTCTGTGGGCGCAGAAGAAATTTGCGTTGCAACGGCAGGAGAGTTAACGATAGCTGTATTCATAGCACGATACGCTACGTCCTGCTGGGTTTCAAAATTTTCCGCCGTCATATTTGGAATTTCATACTCTGAATTCACTTCTAATTTGATATCTTCCGTGTTCTCATTTATATTTAGAGAATTAATAACTTTGGTGCTAGTGCCAGAAATTGTGTTGGAAGTTACTACCGTTACTGGATTGGAAGAAACAGAAAGAGGATTTGATAGTATGGTCAAAGGAGTACTATTTAAAATCGTATAAGTATTTGGAGGGATCATATTTGAACTTACAGTGAGGCCCGGTGCTAAAGTAACTAATACGTTGGTAGTCGTGCTGCTTGTTGAACCTTGAACTTCTGGTAGGGTATTAATAACTGAATTTGAAATTGATGGGCCACGGGAAATGTTGCTAGCATTACCAGCTGGGACACTTTGCTTTTTCTTAAGATCATCAAATGATAATGTACTGGCTGTGCTTTCTAGTATATCACTAATACCAATCGGCAATCTTTCTGCTTCAGATTTAGAACTTGAGCTTTTCGAACTGTCCGCCTTAGTTACTGCAGCTGCATCAGCCTTCGGTGTTACAGTACAATCATGCGACCATCTATTTCCCGCCAACTTAGCAACTGAAAATTGTTTTCGACACGTGAAACAGAGTACCGCTTGCTCACCTTTATGCAGGAACCTGTAATGATCTAATATATCGATGTATGCCCGATCACCAGTATATGCTTTAGGGCATAACAAGCAATGATACGCGACTGAATTATTAACAGCCTCGATAAATGTAAAGAGTTCACCCGAGCTTTTGTCTGCTTGAAGTTGTATTTTATTTAAACTCTTGAAGCTTGTATCCTCGCTACAGATGTCTTCTTCGGCATCGAATTTAAGCAATGTATAAGCTATTCTCGGTATTAACACTTCACAGAAATTAATAGCATTTGCTTCTTTCCTAAAAAATAAAATTGTATTATCAAAATGAATGAATCGGAAGAGACTTAGTTCATTACTGATTGTCAGTGTTAACTACCATCTTCTTATTTCTTATATAGGTTCTTTTTCCCATGTTAAAACACACCGAAGTATTAGTGGCCATAGTATTGACTGGTTGCCCTGCGGAGTTGGTGCAGCTGAAAACATTGCTCTCTTCGATATCCAGAATAAACTGTCGGAACACTTCTTCTAATTCTCCTATTTTAACTGTATTTATCTAAAATTAAAGTATTTTATATGATTTAGCCCTGTAGAATAAGCCGAGGCACAAGTAAAAGACAAGTAAAAGAGGAACAGAGTGATTTCAGACCTGGAAGATCTTGTGTTAGCAATATTTTCTGTCTAAAACGATTAACTAAAAAAAGTATAGCAGATGGACGTGAACTACATCTTATATTTAAAGACTTAGAAAAGGGCTATGACAGTGTTCCTATAAATCAATTATGGCAGACAATGAAGGACAATGAAATACAAACAAATTATGTTAACGCAGTTAAACAACTATACAAGAACAACAAAAGCAGAGTGAACGTTGGAAACAATTACTCCGATGAATTCATTGTAAATAAGGGGCTGCGACAGGGATGCTGCATATCGCCAACTTTATTTAAAATATATGTGAATGCGGCACTGAGGGATTGGAGAAGGAAATGTATGCCAATGGGTGTGCTTCTCGATGAACAGCATGTATATACTTTTGAGTTCGCTGACGATCACATTATATTAGCCAAGGACGGAGATGACATCGATTAATTTGATCGTTTGTTTAGGAAACTGGGGGAAGAGTACGCAAGATGAGGTTTGGAGATCAACATGAAGAAGACAGCCACAAGGAAAACAGTTAGTGGTAAAAAATGAAGTGATAAAAAATAATTGCATATAAATATCTCGGGGTTACATTAACTTCCTATGGTAAAGATGAAATAGACATACAAAATAAAATGACAAAGGGAAAAATTATAACTAGACTGCTACACAGTGTTGTGAAATGACAATATTTCACAGAAAACAGAAACCCAGTTGTTCCACCCATTTGTCGAAAGCTATGTTACCTATGGAAGTGCGGACGTTGAATAAAAAGACGGAAAACGAGATCATGTCAACAGAGATGATATATTGGAGACGATATTGTAAGGAGACATTATTGGACCATGAAAGAATAAGAAAAAAAATGCAAGTTGACACAACATTAATCAATAAAATAGAACGGAAACAACTATTATGGTATGGCCACATGAGGAGAATGGACCAATAAAAATTGGATATATATTTGCATTAGTGCAGGGTTTGGAAATGGAAGCCTGCTAACAGAAGAAAAGTAACGAAGATAGAGTTGGAAAAAAAAGAATTAATGAAGCTATGCAGAAGAGGCAATTGGAGGAAGATGATTTTGAAGATTGGGATTTGGTAGATGGCAAAATTAGCTGTATATATATAGATAGATAGAATAGACCATGCATTGTGAGTAATCCATCACATACAAGCTACTCAGGTCTCTTCAGTGCATGTTAGATCTAAAAATATATTTACCCCTTCTATTTTCTTGATTGTATCCAAAAATTGCTTGCAATAAGCATGTATGTAATCTTTACTATACACTTTTGATTTGGATTTAGCATTAACCTTTCTTATATATGATATAAAAGCAACGTCTGGACATGAAGCGCTGTCACCACATTCTGTAATATAACGTTGAAATTCATGTAGATTACTCCGACACATTTCCAAGTCGGGCAATTTGATAGTAACATACACAAATGAATAATTTAAAAACTCAGCTAAAACCAGTGGTTTCCAAACTTTCTCCGCATGTTGCTTGATAATAATATTGTCTAAAAAGAAAACCAAACTAAGTAATAGTCAATGTATAAATTTCAAAAAAACATACTATCCATTTCAATAAAAACAATATTATTTAGTACATTTGGTTGTCCAGATACAACTAAATTATAAGGTGCCTCTGGTTTATTCCTTTTACAAATAGGGTCTGTTTGAATTTCCTGCGTGACCATATCCGGTCGTTTTTTATTTAAATCTTCTGGATCGAACAGTTTCTCATTCTCCAGGATATAATTGATTTTAAATCTTAGATACTCTTTAAATTTCTCTATATACTCCATCTTCGATCTTTCATTCGTACAGACAACTTCATACTGTTTCCACCCTGGCCACATCTTCATATAATAACACAAACATTCCGACAACACGTGTTTCATTCTTAACGACGCGTTTTTTAAATTAATTTTAAGGTCGTAATTAAGAATTTCAAACACTTTTTTGATGTTCAAATGTAGCAATTCCCTTCTAAGGATTGTATTAATACATTCGTGTAAAACATCACTTTTTTGTTTCGTTCTTTGTTGGGAAGCGACTGGTAAATTTGGGGTTTCTTTTAAAACAGTCTTTTTAGAAGACATTATTTAAAAAAACTAATGCGAGAAGATAAATACACCACTCTACACCTACAAACAAGTAGGTTATAATGCGTTATAATGTTGATAATGTTTTGACAGGATTTGGCGCACATTCGTCGTTAACAGAAGTAAACAGACGTTTATGTCAAAATTGAATGGTTATTTACACTTACAGGAAACTGTTGAAAATTGTTGAAAAAGAAATTAATAACTGCAAATATATATCCAAAGGTAAACAGGATAGTTATAAATAATATATTTTGGTATATACGTTAATCTTTCTTAATCATTAATGTTTTCTACTGCCAAGACACTTTGTTACGTTGCAGTATAGATGTCGCTAGAATGTTTTGACTGCATTTGATATTCTCACGTGTTTACAAAACGAGAATACCGATTGAGTTGTTATGAAATCAGCCAATACATTCATTCGCAGGTGCCTCCCACGTTACACAGTTTTGTGGGTAAACAGACCAAGAGGGTCGATTTTAGCGGTGCGAATTGCGTACGTTCGTTGTGTTATTGTGCGATTTATAGAATGTCCGCCCTACAAAGGACTCCCGAGAGTGACGCATGGGCTCTATTAGCTCTAAAATCGGCACCCGCCAGTCCCTCCAAGGTGCAATGGAGCCCCGAGGAAAAGGGCGAAGCTATAGCACGTTTGGAGGGCCGCGATTTCGAGTATTTTGTGCGACAGAATAGAATAACAATCGGTAGGAACAGTTCGAGGGGTGATGTGGACGTTAATATGGGTCACTCTAGTTTTATATCTCGAAGGCATTTGGAAGTTTTCTTCGATCATCCGTATTTCTACATGCTATGCAACGGGAAAAACGGAGTTTTCGTCGACGGTGTGTTTCAGAGGAAAGGGGCCCCCTCGATACAATTGCCCAGGACGTAAGTTCGTAATTATGTAAACAAAGTGTGCTTTGCGATGTGTATTTTTCCGCCGATCTATACATACAACACTCGGAGCATGTTTATATATCGAGTAGGCCTTGAGGTTACAGCACATGGCACCTCAATGTTGCGTCACGTGTTTTTACATTACCCCCGATAAGGGACGAAAAATTCGAAGAAAAATCGATAGGCGATAGCCTACGTTGTTACACCTTACCCCTTTACATATTTATAAATAAACATCCCTCGATTCCAATCATTTTGGAAATACATGTGAAGAATTTATTGAGCCGGTGACGTCACACTGTATATTCGCTGTTTCATTCTACGCCATCCCGTCTTTGTCTGTAGCGCGTTCGTATTTTGATCCTTATGCTAGATGCAATTTAGTGCTACGTTACGACTACAACCTATACCACCATACTTGTAAATACAAATAAAACCAGATATTGACGACGGCTAAAAACATTGCAACATTCCTGTGTACATTTCGTTATTTTTGAACACGTGGTTGCGTCGTATTGAAAACACGCTCGAGCTGGCGCTGCTTGTTCTCATTGGTAATCTTTCCCATTCTCATTGGACGCGATATTTGTTTATTTACACTATAGGAATGTTTGAAATGAGCGTGTAAGATAATAAAAATGCAAAATAAATTAATTCTATTCATACTTTTGTGATTGCATTGAATGTGTAAACGATTCATAAGCAGGCGATGCTATTTCGTTTTTATTTAGTTTCTTATTTAAAACGGAGCCAATCGATATTCACTTTTGCTTTTAAGACGTTCTGCCTTGTTAGTCCATTTAACTGCAAAATAGATAATATAAACGGTTACAACAGGCGCCACTCAATTCCAATTATCTTTTCATGCAATCTTTGTGATGTTTGTTTATTTACACAGTGAAAAATGTCAGAGATAAATCAGCCTAACGACAATGTCAAAAACAAATTAGGATATAGTAGCAAATTGGCGTTCCCTGTCTCTAAAAGAAATAATTTTCTTCATCGCGTTTACATAACCTTATATATATAAAGTTGGTATTATGTGCATTGACAAAAAATAAATGTCATTGAGTTTCAATTAGAAGAAATAATTAGAGTGTAGAAATCTAGTAGTGGGTAGAATCGGTAACAGTGATTTTATGAAAAAAAAGTATTAGCCAAGGTGTTTATTGGTGAATGTTTTTAAAATCTCAATTGGAAATTTTGGGAAAAATCTTGAAATAGGGGAATTACTAGACAATAAAGTTTTACTGCCAACATTGTGGTGTGAATTAACTACTAGGAGGTGAACATTTTCCCATACTTGCTAATATTTTGGCAAATTGAATTATATTTTAATGACATGAGTGTTTTTATAAATGGGTGAAATTTAGAGTACATAAGTTTTTGGGATTTTCCCTGGCACTAACTATGCATACGATTAATTGCTGTATGCAAGGAAATAAAAATGTTTGATATTTATAATTCCCTTGTGTGAATTAGCATTTTTACATAAGAATTTAAGCCGAATCGGAATAATTTAAATGGTTTTAGGCCACCGTTCCATATTTACATATATTTATATACATAAGCGGTCAAGTTGTAAACAAACACACGTAGACAATAAAATTAACTGTACACACTTTCTAACAATAGTTTGTTAAAAAATAAAGGATATATTTTTCCTTATACGTATATTGCCGGTTCTGTAAAAACTAACCATCCAATCTCATAAATATTCATTAGGTTCGGAATAACGCTCACGACATTCATGTGTTTATTTCTTAATATAGTGTAAAGAAAAAAGGAGAGCAATAGATCAGAAAAAGACGAAAGACAAATCACTTTCAATGCGCTTTTGCGAAAGAAACGACATTAATATATGCATAAGAGTTGTTTGTTTACATAAATAAGGCGTTAGGTAAGATTGTTATGACTAAACAACTTTTCATATTAACGTATCCTGAACTAACTACCTGTGCATGCATTATGTCTTATAATAATAAGTTTTGCTCATATTACATACGTAATTTACGTATCCACCACCACGGCTGTTACCAACCGTTAGGAACAAAAGCGGGCGGTTTATATAAAAGTGAAACAAAACAATAACTACCTACGCGTTACTGGTTGCTAACTGTTCTATCACTGGGTGAGGGGTATTTTTAGAACGACACATGGCAGCAGAGAGAATATGTGCAAAAAGTGCGATTAAGGTTATATTAGTACGATTTTGTTGTTAGGCGCATTTATCTGCTAGCATAGTCATTAACGTAAGAAACATAAACAAAAAAGTCATTGAAGTTTCAGATGTATAGTGTGCAAGTCATTCGCGCTTTTCCACTACGTCATATGGAATGAGTTGCGTAAGTTTGAATATGGACTATATTTTTGCAGAAAAATAAAGCACTCCGTGTAACTGTTGTATTAATGCTAGTAGCTGGAATAAATTTATTTATCTACCTCTTAACTTGAAGTATTGATAAATACTTAGGAAATGATATATATGGATTCTTCAAAATTTTCATATTTAATGTATCTATTCCATACAAATGCATTAAAGGTTTTGTGATTGAAGACGTAGATATAGCATTATTGCAGAAAGCAAACGTTTAAAGAGTAGCTATAGTAATAACACAAAAACAACAGATTTGTTAACCAGAAAGTGGCATTCAGTACGGTCGTATTAATTACTTTATTTAATATACGGGGTCTCCGAAAAGTATCAAATAATAGTTATTACACTACATTACTTTACAAAGGCATACAGGCTAATTCCAAGCTAAGCTGTGATACTTTCGAGTTGTCCGTATACCGTTTTGTTCTGTTGCTATGGTAACCGGTTCGTTTCTTTTTTTAATGTAGCAACCAAATTGTTACTGTCGTTATGCGAATAGACTCAATTTTTCTCAATTCCTTGGGATATTTATAACGAATATAATTATTCAAAAAGTAAACAAACCGAACATTGTCTGTGACAAAATTAATCTAACGCTGAATTTCGTACAGTTTCCATGTTGATTTTTCCTCTATCCATTGTCACAGCAACACGTTTCCTATATTAACGACAAAATTGCCAACTGTGTGCTGCAACGTTGCATGTAGGTGTTTTGGTAATAGTTCAAAAATGACCAAAATAAGCATATAAGTATGCGATATTAGTCATAGCGTGATTCCGTTTCTGAACATACAGTGGTGCAAAAAAGTCTTCGTACGATACCAGTTTTAAGTGTATTTGTACAATTAAACGCTAAATGTTTTATGTAGGATAAAAAGAATTACATTTCTTGGAAATTCAAAAAATACAGTTATCACATTGTAGCACCGCTTGGTGCTCGTCATTTGTTTCCAATGCCAGTGGGATTTTTACGCAGGACTAAATAATTATTTTGTTACTTTTTTTGAATTGTTTCTTATGCAAAGGTATACTTGTGATACATTGTTGTTTTCAGAAAAAAAATTCTCCATAAGAATCATTAAAAAGAAAGTATAGTCTAATTTAAATAATAAAACTTCTCCCTAAAACCTTAAAACGCTTAAGGGCTATAAATAATTTTATCAGCTCAATTTATAGCCTACATCCAGCCATTTAATTTTCCGTTTCAATAATTAGAATCGGCCTATGAATAAAGGCGGTACGGACTCATCTTTTTTTTCTTCATAAGACACCTGTATATAAGATTTAGAATTTAATTGTACAAATACGCTTATAACTGCTATCGTACGAAGACTTTTTTGTACCACTGTATTATTCCCAGGACATTTCCATCATCTTTCATCTCCGAATGAATAGCCGTATGTGAATACAAGGACGAACCGCACAGAAATCACCGAATACAGTCGTTCTAATTCTGTACGTGCGAAGAGCGACACCGCACAATACGAAGGCGTCAGTGGCGACTTTTAGGTCTAAATGCGAGCGTACATATATTTAGATGCTGTTAATGTGGTAATTTTTTCCAGCGCGCTGCATTAACACGACGCAAATAGCTACTAGTATAAGCGTTTGTCAACAACGCCTGATACTTACATTATAATCCCCGTGTTGTTCCGAGCTATAATAGATAAAGTATTGGCGTGTCGTGTAGGATAGATACGAGATTTCCAATGCGACCGACCCGACCCTATTTCGACTTACGTAAAATGCATACATATTCGCATGTTAATGCTTTAGGACGCTCTATAATTACTGATATAATCGCTGCGGATTGTTATTTGAAACCGGGACTGATAAACAACAACGTAATCGGGGCAATTTCGTAGTAATTTAAGTGCGTAAATATGTGAGTATACATTTAATTTATACGTGTATACGTCTGGATTCGGTGAACATTGTTTGGATCAAAACAATTCGTCAAAACGCATACAACTTTATACAACTGCGCCATTGTAGGATTTAAAGCTATGCATTTCTAGACATCATTTTGTAAATTCTGAATGAAAACCAGATTGACATGATTTCGTAACAGTTGATCCGTTTGATTGGTACACAACCAATTACCTTCAGTCACATAACCTATAAATAATATGATTGGGTAACGTCAACTCTAGACTAGTGTTCGATAAGTTTTACATAGAAACATGTACATGTTTATCAATCAAATCACAATCAAATTACATTCCTTACTGATTTTTTACGTATTTAAAATCTAATGCAAAATATTAGATTTTTTATTTCAATCCTGCATGACTTGGCGGCAAGCCAATTTAGTTGTTTATATTTCATCTATTAAAGAGTAGAATTTTTCCACTGCGTCTTATTAAGAACCAACTTTACGAGTTCTATATCCTTCATGTCACAAATATGTCACTTAAATAATTCTGAACTAGTGATGGGCCAATTTCTCTATGCTAAAGATTTTCTTAAGGTAATCTTCACAGTTGGACTTAAGCTATGTAGTATAATGTACGAGGAAGTGTTGGTAAGTACTTAGCTTGCCGGATAAATTGTCAATACAAGATTTTATTTATTCAACATTATCTCCTTTAACACCTCCACACGTATAGAACGTCCACAAACCAACGACTTGTGAGGGGTGTTATCTTGCAACTGCCTTTGGGCAGTTTTCCGTCACGTTTTTCCACAATTTTCCTTGTTCCAAATAAACTATCAAAATTGTCTCATCTTTGTCCCAGAAACCTTACGTAAAGATCTTACCAGGCGAGTTTTGAATACGGTTTTGTTTGGGTCATGGAAAACAAGAATGCTCTCAGTGTTTGGATTTCTCTTTAATCTCTGGTTCGTGGTATTGGACATATATTTCGTCCATAGTACCAAGCCGATCCAAAAACTTTGACAGATCTTTCGGAACCCATTTACCCGAAGGCTGTCTCATACCCAAGACCAGAGGCTCCCAAACTTTTTTTTCTCATAGACCACTTTGAAAGTTTTGCTGGTTCCGGCGGACCCCCTGCGGCTACATTTCTACCATATTCCCAAAACACGACAAAAAATGTGAAGATTAAATCTAACTATGGAAATTTGCGATGCGGCTGAGTTATTGGTTAATTAATTAATTGATTGTGCTGTGAGTGGATGTCACAAAAGTAAAGTTAGCCAATCAAAAAAGTGATTCCATCCAACTTTACTCCTTGACATCTACTCACAGCACAAGAAACCAATCAATTCTTACATATTTTATTTAGAAAACTCCCCATTCGGAGTGGTAAAAATAAAAAGAAAAATAGTATATTTCCTTGTGTTGTAT
>JARFOC010000210.1:700400-717803 GCA_031763485.1 Osmoderma eremita | reverse complement strand
AAGTACATGTTGGAAACAGTAACGTATATAGACTGATATGGTGATAGCGGTATCCATATAATATATATGATCTAAGGTACTTACCTTCTGAAATCACAAATCGCTGCCCCAACGTTGCAACCCGTTTACTCAACATGTTGAGTGTTTCTGAACGCTCATTTCGGGATGTTATGATTTTGGTGACACCTGGGAATAAACACTTTGAGGTTATGGCAGTACTGTGTGCTTTTTTCTTATTTTTCGCTTAAATTTGCTATGGAGAATGAAATATTTGTATTGTATTGTATAACACTCCTTCATATTTACACGAGATTTCCAAATAAGCCATTTCTTAAAAACGTTATAATAGATATAGGTTATGTTTCCGCTGTATTTCAAACGTAAATAAAGCAAGTTTCATATCCGCTGGAAAAAATGGCGTCCGCTCAGTAAACATATGTTGTATACAACGCTAGCGTTCAGAGAAAAACTCAACAGTTGGCTAAGCGTTGTGCCTTTCGAACGCAGCCAATGATTACTATTACCCTTGTATATATATACAAGGCTATTACTATTAGCCTTCTATTAGCCTTTAGGCAAAGAAGGTAAAAATAAATCCGTAAAAGTAAACGTCTCTATTTATTTTTAATTTAGCATAATATATAAATAAAATAAACAAATCTTAAAAAATAATTTAATTTGCTAGTAGAAAGTATTCTAATATCACTATCCCTGTAAAAGTTGTTGTTCCAGTTGGCGTTTAGTTTGCAACTCATGCATATAAGCTAGAAAACAGCACCAAACTAGACTGCAAACGCTAACGTAAGAAACTCTGTTACGTTCTTTGACGTAAAGAAAATTTATTGTTTGTAATATGGGCCAAACACATATTGCGACCTAAAATGTAAATATTTAAATAGGAGATAGTATTTTTACAAACGGCACAGTATGTAGGTAGTATTTGATTTCCTGAATATTTAAGAAAATACATACTGTATATGTAGGCCAGAATTTATGTTTAACTTCTTCTGTTGCTTCATGAATAGAATAACTTTTCAAAAAATTCATAGTGAAAAAGAAACAGCACATCGCCATTGGGCCATAAGTCATTTGCTCGACAATAGCCTGTAAAATACTTTTAAACATATATTTGAAATAAGTACTGCTATTTACCTTAGTTATTGCAGTTCTTAAGGTGGTTTGAGGCCATAAGTAAGTTGAGAGTTTTACCCATCCATACAGTGTCGGTGCTACGAATAGGCCACCATACAAGCTGAACCGAATGGCTTGTACCCAATCATAATCTTCCCATGTTTTTCCCGCTATTACTTGTTGGATAACACACGACGTAGGCCAAATAGTGGCGTACGATAACATACCTCTAACTACAGGTCGTTTTCTTGTATAAGCAGCAAATCGCAACCTGTATCGCGACCATACAGAGGAAATCAATCGGGATTGTACAGTCATATTTCGTAAAATGATGTAACCCAACAATTTTGATATTACCCTTGTATATATACAAGAATATTACGAATTAATAATTAGCAGTCTGATGTTATAGGTACCGCGTAGATACTAAAGCGAACTGATGTTAATTATACATTTACACACATATTTACATATACTACGGTTAATTCTAATAATTTCTTGCCAATACGCCGAACACTTAAATTTATGGGATAGAGTGAGAGAGTTAGCTACAGTCAGATGCAGTAGCCAAACATTTTTAAAAATTTTATACGTTTGTTCTCTATCTGACATATCTGAAGCTAAATGCTATATGCATTGAAGAAACAAAGCAGATAGCTTCTTTTGCCATTTAACTATCTATATAATTGAAATTAATTTCGTGCTGTGCTCAATGACGTTAGCTGACGTAGGTTTTATGGGTGGTTTAATTTTAGCTGGAAATCAGCTGATCATTTAGAGGTGACATGTGACATCATGGTGATATTCCGAAAGTTTTAATCAGAGCATCGAAGATCAAGGTTTTTTATGTTTACGGTTTTCTACTCTGGACCAGGATAGCTCTCAATTAAGATTTTGCCTTCTTGTAGTTGCTAAAGAAATGTTGAAATATTTCTTATATACCATAATACTTGCATGGTTAATTGCCACTTTTTGGAATTACAACTATGTCGATTACTTCTGGAAATATCTACACTATAAAGGGGATCATAATCACAAAAGTGTATTTACATTGGAAGAGTTAAAACATTATAATGGAGTGGATAAGAAAGAGCTTTATTTAGCCTTACTAGGTGATGTTTTTGATGTAACAAAAGGAGCTAAACATTATGGACCAAGTCAGACATATAATATTTTTATAGGTAATTTGAAGTATATCATGAATATGCACAATTTCATTCTGTTATTGTCAGGACGAGATGCCTCACGAAACTTTATTGATGGCAAATTTAATACTGAAGATGCATCGGATGATGTGATTAATCTTAGTAGAAATGAACTGTTATCACTCAATCACTGGATGGAATTCTATAGGAAAGAATATAATAAAGTAGGTATGTTTTAAATATAATTGTGATATTATTTAAAAATTCTGTTATTTAGGTATTTTGATTGGAAGACACTATGATGAAGACGGTAATTTAACGCCATATGGCCAACAAGTAAGAACTTTAATAAGAAGAGCAGAAAAAGCAAAAGGAAATGATCAAGCATTAAAACGGAAATATCCACCGTGTAATGCTGAATTTGATGCTGTTAAAGGGTCTCGGGTTTGGTGTACTAGAAAAAGGTAAAGTATACCTGGATTTGCAATTCTCAAACAAGGGAAGCTATTGTGAAAGTAAAGTTGGATTTTTATTCAATAAATTATATTTCTATATAGTTATAACAACATGGAGCCCTGGAAGACATCTGATAAAGCCTACAGGGTTCAGTTGAGCACTAACATAATATCCAATACTATAATTAAGAAAAAAAATTTGTAGTAGCTTCTGTTGTTTTGAGATCACAAGACACATTTACTATAACAGAAGGCTATAACTGTTCATTTTATTTCAGTGGAGGAATAGAGAGAGATTGGGTTGGTGTGCCAAGAAAGTTGTATGAATTAGGCTCACAGTCGCACAGATGTGCATGTGTTAATAAAGAGAATTTGGATTTACCTAATATTAAGGAATATGAAAATTGCAACTTAGATTCGCCTACTTGTTATGTTGAAAAGAAATAAGGGGTATTAAGGTACGTGCCCATATGCCAGCTACACGATACGAATTTGTTTTTTCTCCCAGAATGCTGGCAGTGTTTCACACAAATTCTGAGAGCGCGTATCTTAAAGGCGCGTCCATAGTTAAGATGCCTAAACGGAAGCGTCACGCAATGAAGTTAATGTGTCTAATTTTCATAATTTGGCGTATGTATACAAAAGGGGTATATACTATTATTAGAATAGCTTTTTTGATTTAGAATTTATAATAAATAACGTTAATTATTATACATTTGATAGAGAACAAGTATAGACTAACACATTTTCTTATTAAATTTGTATTTATTTTAAAAATCTAATAGAATAATAAAGTATTCATTAAAAAAAAACACTACACACGGAATTGCTTATTAATGTCCGAATACAAGGCTCATCCTTAAAATGACGTTTTGCTGAACACGCTGTCAGCTTCAGAAGTTGTATAAAGACTATATAAATAAAAATAAAACATTTTAAATTAAACAGGTTGAATATTTTATACATATTACATGGGGTAAAAATAACGCACTATTCACGAGATATTAAATCAAACATGACGGAAACGGAACCGACGAAAGGTACATAATATAGTTGCCTGAAGCACCACTTCAAGGTAAAGGGTACGTTAAAAACAATGTTGGAGATGCGGTGTATCTAGTGAACACCCCGTCGTCCACACCAATAAATGTGCTGACGAAAATTGTTCGTGCGCGCCATAATTTATGTTGGTGAGTCGGGATGGGCTAGATATCGCTAATAGCTTTAGCAGTACTAATAACCGCTACCGTCGGATTTTCGTTTTCACTGGTTCTCGATTTTCGATATTAGCAGTTATCAAAATCACCGGTAACTTGTCGGTGAAGGCTGTATGAATCGGCTAGGTCCATTTACACATTCGATTATTGAATACAATATTCATAGATGTGTACATATATAATACTGCGGTGAATATTGGTAAGATATGTAAGACTATTTATTAGCGTTACTGCCGAGGATGGAAACTTTGTTGCGGAAATACGTATACAGGTTGTATATAATTATGCGGCGTGGAGTGTTTACTAAGGTTTGTTAAGTGTGGGTGCTGTGCCGCAGTTCCTAAAAGGAGTCTTTATTGTTAATGTTTAGATTGAACACGAAGCGGTTAATAGAAAAACTTATCAACATAAATATCATGGAATTTAAATTAGAAACAATCTTGGCGCTGTTTTATTTAAGTTAAAGTATGAATAGGAGTGCAGACACATTCCTTGACCATTATAGATGTAGAATTTATGCAATTTAAATTGATACACATTTTTATTTCTTTAACATGTCTACGGTCTATTCTACTTTAGGGCTAGTTGTGTGGTTAGTATTCTGGTTTCTGTAAATAAATTTATATATAACCGATCCCGACAGCGAAATGATTGGTATTCTATCCAGAGAACTGATTATAATATATCGCACGGTTATATAATAATAATAATAATAATTATTATTATTAGGGCGAGCCAAAGGACAGAAAAGACATTATAAACATGGTGGTGCATAATTATTGCGGATATTCTCCATTGACAGGACTATAGGGCAATACCGTATTTATTCTAATAGGCGCCCTGCCGTTTAATCGTTTAGGGCATCTATCTTTGCGGCGTTTAAAAGAGGTGCGCCATTTATTAGAGTGCGGCGTTTATTCGAATCAAACCAAATCGTCATGTTTATTCTCTTGCTATCCATCTCAAAACAATTGTATTGCAACTTAGTTTTGATACAAAACGACATCGTTTTAGTATCACATACACGGAATTCAATCTGAATGTGGTTAACGGGGATTCTCCTACCTACTTGATGTTGATTGTGTGCACTTCGCACAAAGATGCGGCAATTAGAGTGCGGCGTTTATTAAATTCGGCATTATTTTCTTGCGGCGTCTATTAGAATGCGGCGGTTATTGCAATAACGGCGCCAATTAGAATAAATACGGTATTTTAATTTCCCGAGGTTCGCGTCAACTTAGTAGGGTCTGAAATAAGGTAAATGAATACAAACCATAGACGAACAATCTCAGCTAGCTATCACTTTACGGTTTTTAACAACAGTAGTTTTGTATTCAAATTTGTAGTATAGCTCTCGCAACGAAACACCCGACTTTTGACAGCGATAATGTTAAAACCATTCCAACACAACTTCACATTTAGCAAATGCATAGTAATGTCAAATCTAGTGACATTTCATTTGCGTAGGATTTCTTTAATTAGGGCGTTGCCAGTTGCATAGATAAGGTAAGTTGTCAACGCACTTACTTGACATTTGTCATTTGGACGTTAACCATAATAACGTTAACCATATGATATGCTTTGTAATGCGTGGCAACCATATGAAAAGACGAAATGTCAAAAGTCGGTTGTTTAATTTCGAGAGCTATACTTGTTTATTTGATTGATTCATATTCAATTTGTATTAATTCACATATGTGCCGGGGATTATTTTTACTTGGTTTGGCTTTAGAAGTATCATATATTTACAATTAGCCCTTATTTTTACATTTATTCAAAAGTTCCGTAACCTAATACGTCGTATACGCGGCCTCTTAAATAATTATGTTGGACTTTAAAGTCCAATATAATTAGACTGAATTCAATCTAACCGGGTTTGCGTGTCTTTAGTTCAAGGCATTATTTTTGTTTTATAGAGAGCGCCACTTTACGGAGCTTATTTGTATGACCAGCATAGCGGCACAGCCCTCTGTATATAATGATACGCTTGCAGTCTATCCCTGATCTATCCGGTTCCGCGCGCTGGCAATTTTCGTGTGATTTTAGAATGACATATAACGAGCGTACAGTGGCTTCCGCTTTCCATATAAAACCATTGAACGGAATTTATACACAACTAACGTCTGTTCACATATAAAAGCTCGGTAAAGTGGCGCTCTATATGAAACAAAACTAATGCCTTGAACTAAAGATACGCAAACCCGGTTGGACTGAAAGTCTACCGTGGCCGTGGCGACCAGTAATACACGTTAGTTGCGCTTAAATTCAATGGTTTTATATGGAAAATTGGAGCCACTGTACTCCCGTTTTATGTTAGTTTATAATTACACAAAAATTGTTGATGCGTATAAATTTATATGAGGCCACGGTCGCACATAACCGGGTAGAGTAAAAACACGTGACTATTTTATTGGTATGGCTAGACTTTGCCAATGATGAGATTGGATGCGTGCGGAAAATTTTTCAGATTCAACACAATTGTCGGCGCGGCTTTATATTCTTGTTTTTTTTTTGTGGGTGGCTTTTTCCAAATAAAACTCAATATAACATAATATACATTTATTCACAGTAGGTATTATACATTCTACAGATGAACTAACAACAGATATTGACACCAAAATGATTTATTCATTTATTTTCTACATCACAAAAATTCCTTTCACCAATCAACATTCTGTTAAAAAAAAGAGGAAAATACTGAAAAAGATTAAAATCTTTAAAAGCAGGTGTACTGCTCTACGCAAGCCGAGGTATAATTCTATAATGGAATGTAGGACGTCGAATATCTGCATTTTCTTTCATTACAAAATATTGTGATTGCAAATTTTTACAACTTGTTCCACGAAAATAGAACATTTTAATATCATGATTATGTGTATACTTTATACATGTTATATTGTTCCTAGTGCTTCATTATAAGAAATATACAACAATCATAAGACAAATCTAAAATAAAGACGCTTTAAATCATTGAAATCTATTAGATAAAAACTATTTGTAAGGATAATAATGTACAATTTACAAATGAAATAAAATTAATATACAATTTTAAAATACAATTTGAAGTAGGATTCATATCTTATATTTAGAGCAATCTCAACAAAGGAAGTTAACATGTTTTAACAATGGCGGTAGATTTGAATCAATATCTGCATGTACCTTTTTCTTTTTGAAAAAATTGCACAAGTAATGACGACGCTTTTTAAGGAAATAAGCCATTTATACAATAAATGACTTTGGAAACTGTACGTTCAACATTGAATAAATTTATTTTTTGCTTATATTTAAAGGAAACTAAATCAATAGTTGTGAATGATAATGACTAATGACGTGAATCTCTTGGGTAGAACTCTGCCAAGATCGAGGCGGGAATACGTTTCAACATCTCCTTCGGGAAGATACGTAAAAGCTGCCAACCAATGTCCAATGATTCAAACACTGTGCGGTTTTCGTAGTTACCCTGTGTAATGAAGTTCTTTTCGAATTTGGACAAAAATTCCAGATACAACAGGTCATCAGGTGTTAAGGCTTCTTCACCAACAACAGCCTTCATGGCTTGCACATCTTTGCCGATGGCATAACAAGCATACTATAATGTGAACAATTATAAAAAACAAAGAAAAAAATCATAATCATCTCACATACCAATTGATTTGATACATCAGAATGATCTTTCCTAGTCATTCCCTCGCCAATAGCGGACTTCATAAGACGAGATAAAGAAGGCAACACATTGACTGGTGGATATATCTGTCTGTTGTGCAGTTGACGATCTACGTATATCTGACCTTCTGTAATGTAACCAGTTAAATCAGGAATAGGGTGAGTAATATCATCATTAGGCATAGTCAAAATTGGAATTTGAGTAATAGAGCCGTTTCTTCCTTCAACACGGCCTGCACGTTCGTATATTGTGGCCAAGTCAGTGTACATATAACCGGGGAAACCACGACGCCCAGGTACCTCTTCACGAGCAGCGGATACTTCACGCAAAGCTTCAGCATATGAAGACATATCTGTCAATATTACCAATACGTGCTTCTCACACTGGTAAGCTAAGAATTCAGCAGATGTCAGAGCCAAACGTGGTGTGATAATTCTTTCAATGGTAGGGTCATTAGCTAAGTTCAAGAATAAGCATACATTCTCCATAGAGCCATTTTCCTCGAAATCTTGTTTGAAGAATCTGGCTGTTTCCATATTAACACCCATAGCAGCAAAAACAATAGCAAAGTTATCTTCATGATCATCCAATACAGACTTGCCTGGGATTTTGACAAGACCAGCTTGCCTACAAATTTGGGCAGCAATTTCGTTATGTGGCAAACCTGCAGCTGAGAAAATGGGTATTTTTTGCCCTCTAGCAATTGAATTCATTACATCAATTGCACTGATACCAGTTTGAATCATTTCTTCTGGATAGATACGGGACCATGGATTAATTGGCTGTCCTTGAATATCCAAGTAATCTTCAGCCAAAATTGGTGGACCTGATAATATATATTATGTAATAGGACACATCACCAAAACATTAAAATCATTAATTAAAAGTAAAAATACAAATATAATATGCAATAAGCATAGGTATTTGACTAACCTTTATCAATAGGTTTACCAGATCCGTTAAACACACGGCCCAACATATCTTCTGATACGGGTGTTCTCAGGATATCACCAGTGAACTCACAAAGGGTGTTTTTAGCATCAATACCTGATGTACCTTCAAACACTTGTACAACAGCCTTTGATCCACTAACTTCCAGCACTTGCCCAGATCGTAAAGTGCCATCAGCAAGCCTAAGCTGTACAATTTCAGCAAACTTTGGAAACTTGACATCATCCAAGATTACAAGGGGCCCATTCACGCCAGATACTGTTCTATAAGCTGAAAAATAGAGTGATATTAGAGAAATAACACTTAAAGAAACATTAGGAGTGGTCAACTTAAATCACATGATTATAATATTAGAGTTTTGTGTTAAAATTCACAAAAATTCCTGTATAGGTTGAAAATTTTCCCAATTCAACGAATATAAAAGGAAATTACAAGCGCTAACAATTTAAAACAACATTATTAATCAATTGGTGAATCTAAATCCAATCATATGACCCATTTTTGTCCTCCATTGACCCACCCACAATCAAGATTAATTTAAAGGCAAAATATACTTGATGAAAGCAAAAATAATAAAGAAAATACTTACTTAGTCTCGGTTGTGACACGAAATCTCTTGAAACAGCTAAAACATGTTCTTTCGTAGCCGCTCTGGCATTTAGCGTTGCTGGGTACGACATTTTCAGGCAACAGTCCAAGACAGCCTGACAAAAATTTGCAACTGTCGATTATCGCAATTCATTCACGTGCTATCACGTGAGAATTAACAAAGAAAGCTAGTAAATGACAGATGTCAGATGTACAATGAACTGAAAATTACAGGAATCTCCTTTTTTAAATTTTTTAATAAAGTAATAATTATTTTCTTTTTATGTTTTGTATCAGATTTCATTACTATTAGTGCCGTTAGAAAATTATTATTAAAACATGCACTTACAATAGTATTCATTAGACTTAACTATTTACGAAATGTTTCGTAGTATAGATATAGATGGTGCTTTACTGAAAGTAAACGTCATTGATTTGGCAGTCGAGTAAGAAGAAAGTTGTCTCATTCGAAGGTTAGAGAAAGATAAATAAACTTATATTTACAAATTTGCGACTACTGGTAACGAATCAAATAATAAAATCATTGTTGTAATAACTTCCGTTGGTTTGGGTAACTACGAGCAGTAAAACTTTTTAGAAACGATACTACGATGGCGTCAGCAATTAAACAAATTAATAAATTCAACAGTGTGCTTTCGTCTCTTAAAAAATCTTCTCCAAGAAACTTTTACACTTATTCAAGAGAACCAGCACAACCTATTAAGGGAAAAGAACCAAAATGGACAACGGCAAAAGATGCTATGGTCGACCTGAAATCTGGTATGTATGTAAATTTTGTTATTCGAAGTAGTTCCCCCTTGGTAGTTAGTAAAGAACAAGGTTGACACGAACGTGTTATGTAATGCCTGTATAAATTTTGAATTGTTATGTTTTATTCGTTTATGCTAGTGTTTAAATACTTAAGTTTCCTGGGATTCTGTCGTTCCTGTTCAAAATTTTTAAATCAAATTAATCTAATAGAATAATTCCATATATTTAGGTGTGTTATTTTTCACGAATTGATTTAGATGTAATAGTTACATAATACCAGTAGGAATTTTGATTATTCAAAAAATATAAATAGTGAAGGTTTTTTTGCATGTATGTGGATCTCATTTAATAATCAACCTCATAAAAGATAAGATAAAAAAATAATTTGCTGTAATTATACATGCATATTCATTCAGCTTTCGTTAATACAGGGAATCGCTTTGCGTCATTGTGGAGCTATTTCAAGCAGTATTAGTTTGCCAATAACTAGAAATAGTATATGAACTTTACACTTATATCATATATTTTGAATTGTTTATGTCTGAAAATGCAAACAACCTTTTTAATGTGTCAGTTACATAAAAAGTGAATGACATGGCGCCAACGTAGGTTGCAGTACATTGCAAATATTAGCATTTCTAAATTTAACACGTAATTTTTAATGAATTCGAAACTATTACTGACAATCATTTAGGTTTAAGAGTACACTAAAGATTACTAGGACTGGGACAGTATAAACTCTGTTCCAACACGCAGTTTGCTGACCGTCCGTGATCACGCGAACCAATCGGAAAACATATTTTAGTTCTCAAGGACTCCAATCTGTTGTGCGATTGGTTCACGTGATCGCGAACGGTCAGCAAATTGCGTGTTGGAACAGAGCTATAGTGAACACAAAATATTGGATCACTCTTCACCTACCCAAATTAATTTTTATTGTGAGGTGAGGAGTGATCCGATATATTGTGTTCAAAATGTACTTTTATAATCAACGGCAATTTTAGTATGCTATGTAATTTATGCAATTATTTATTCGACAGAATCGTGATTATTACATGCTCTTGTATATATCGAAATTTATTAACACATATACCTAAACATTTGATCCCTGGTATTATTATATTATTGAATTATTTTAAAATCAGTTCTTTTCAGAACTATTGTCATCTTAAATAATTGAGCTTGTAGTATATTTCCATAAACACATAAAACATGATTATTCTGATACATCATCCTGCCTCTCACTACTGGCGCAATATGAAAGAGACAGATAATCTATTCACGCGCTACTAACGTAATAAAAAAATGATGTGGCGGGAAATTTAATCTGTCCTCAGACATATAGAATCACTCTGTATTATGAGGACCGTTATGCTGCAACGTAGCCTAGGTATTTCTTAAATAACTCCACTATTGTTTCCAACGTTAAGGAATCTTCGCGATTTTATTATGTTAATGTATATTTTTATTGGTTGAAGTAAAACAAAGCATGGAGATAAGATAAAAGCATTAAAATGAATTTCATAATCACATTCTTAACTGCTTAAGTTTATTCTTATGTATTCGTATATTCGTTCAAATACTATACCCATTAAATGTGGTATCTATATTTTACGTTAAATAAGATAAGGATGTGCTTTAAAATAATACTCTACTGCACTGGATTACCGTAATTTTATTCGGGTGTTTTAATATATGACAGCTACCGCAATTTTTAGAGATAATAAGATTACTGACGCTGCATGGGCACTAACTCTTGACAATATGATAATCATGCTGTAACAGAAAAAGAGCTGGGAAAGATTTTATGCATAAACTGTAATTAGCTGAATCGTATTTTATAATCAATAAATCAATGTACAAACGAAAAAATCTGTTACCTTAGGGATACATGCATAATCTCATAGATTTTACCTTATCAGTGAATTATGAGCTATTAAGTTACTTGCAATCTTGTGTAATACATTGATCAGTCGTCAAGTATTCTTATGCTTATAGAATTATTGTATATTATATATTCCCGAATTTATTTATTACCATTTGCTAAAAAGGAGACCATTACGTATATGAAAAATGTATCATAAATCAGTTTGGTTTTGCTTAGGTCCTTATTTTTAATTTTTGTTCATTAACGTGAATTAAGATTATAACTAGTTCTAAACGATATCAGAGAAACCTGTTAAATTGCATTATTTATAAAGAATATATGAAAAAATGTTGGTTGGATAAATTTTTTCCCGATAACTAATTTTACTCATAATACTGAACGTATTTTTGTGTACGTATTATAAACAACTTTTTATAGATTTTGAAAACAAATAATATCTGCATTTATAGATAACATAAATGGAGCACGATTCCGTAGAAAACCTGTTTTCAAGCAAATCATTTAAGGCCGTATAGATACCATTACTCCGCAAATCATGTTATCTACAACCATATACATTAGTGCATTAGTGTGGCAAAGCTCGATGTATCCGTTATTATATAAGATATGAAAAGAAGTTATTTACGAAAATTGTAGACAGTTTAAAATTATTTGTATATAACATACCTATTCTTAAATGGAACACCCTGCATATTATTTCGGATTTAGGTTAAGGTCATGCCTCACACCCCCAATATACAATTTCATTGAATTATACAGCGTAGTTCAGAAGTTATGGTAAATTTTATATACAAATCACTGTAGGTTCATGGTCTTGTATACTGCAAACGACACAGTCGAAATTTTTCTTTTACAAAATGATTTTCTAAAAAGTCTAAATAAACTTGACCACTCACTGGTCCTTCCAAAAAATGTGGTCCAATTACATAATCTCCTAGCTAATGAAGACTTAAGACTGTCTCACTGTCATTTTTGCACGATTAACTCGTTATATTAAAATAATTTCAAAAAATCTCACTTTTATAAAAAGAGTTTAAAATATCTTAGAAATTAATGACTTTAGGTATAGAGAGTGAGTGCTTAATAAAAATGAAAGTAACTAAACCATTCGTTCTTTTTATGATATAAAATACAGGTGATCCATTTAAAATAATTGAGAAATTAATGTATTTGAGTTTTGGGTCGCCCGGTATTCAGTTTTGACAATTTTAATTTTGTCACTTTGCTAAAAAAAGTGGGCCAAAATATAAAAGGAAATTTTCAGGCTGTCATTTGCAGTATACAAGACCTCGAAACTCACAGGGATTTGCATATAAAATTGACCATAACTTCTGAACACGCTGTATAATGCAATGAAATTGTATATTGGGGGTGTGAGGCATGAGTTTAATCTTAATCTGAAATAATATATAGGATGTTCCATTTAAGAAAACGTATATTTGGTTTACCTGGTGATATGAAACATCCCTGTATATATGAAAATAACTTTAAAATGTTAAGTGTAAGACTGTCTACAATTTTCGTAAATAACTTTTTTTGATCTTACATGCGTCACCCTGTAGTATACAGGTTGCTTCCAAAGTAATCTGAAATATTGTGGGTGATTCTTCATTCTATTTTACGAGGAAAAGTTCCTATAAACATGTGTGATAAGTTCTTTCGTTATCGAGATTTTTTAAAATTATCTTATTAAAAATAATAACATAACATATGCCGCTTCTCGCATCCTAAACGCCATGCGATCTTGTTCATCCAATCGTCTGAATGCAAATCTCTTTTCTCCATCTTGGTCTATATATTTTCCATGCAACTGGCAAACCGGCCTCTTTTTTCTTCTCTCTATTGGAGTCTTTAATGGTATTCGCTCTTACACCATTCTTCGCAAAAGGGCATACCACTTCAGGTGATTTACTGAGACCGTGTCCAACATCGTATGTGAATGAAACGAGAATATAAGACAGAATGGAGCACTTCTGTTTTATATTCTCGTTTCTTACTTGGTCTAATGTTAACCCATAACATCTTCTCCGCTAAGTTATCTCTGTTTACAGTTACCTGTTTGATATGATGTTATTTCAAACCCACACCTCAGATCCATATAGACGCGTAGACATATAGACGTGGACCAATCGGACAACAGATTGGAGTCCTTGAGAACTGAAATGTTTTCTGATTGGCCACGTCATCACGAACCGTCAGCAAACTGCGTGCTGGAACAGAGCTTTAATATATTCACAGATGCTCTGAGAACCTTATTCAATTACCAGGGTTAGTTTAGCGATAACCTGTTCGTCGCCTTAACAATTTTCCGAACAGTACCTTGGAGAACCTATTGCATTAAACGCGTTGTTAAGCTTGGGTTTTAAACCTAGTTATTCCGAAAACTTCCATACTGAAATAAAGTGGTAATGTTTCTAGTCTTGAAACCTATGTATATTTGTACTGAGAGATAATTGTTGCGAGTTGTAGTTGTGTTCTAATTCGTTATAAAAAAGTGTTTGCAGATGTGTGTATGTATGTACATATATTCCAATATCTTCGTTAAAAGCGGGCTAGTTTATTCTAAAATTAACTCTGAAACTGGTCTGATTCAATTACGCACCGCGCGTGGTTAAGGTAGCATTAGAAGTTCGTACTTAAACGTTTTGTCATTTAACGACAGGCATTTGTTGCTACAACTTAACTAACTGAAATGATCGGTGGGTAAGGAGTTAATATCTCAAATCAAAAATTTATAACACTAGCTATGTACTATTTTAGAAAGTAATTTGATTTTGGTCTCAAGGCCGACTGATCGTTAAATAGGGAGTATCGGTATATGGGTTTAAAAATCTTTTGCTCAATTAAAGCAAGCACAGTTAAAGTGAGGATGTTTTTATTTCATTAGGTTTTTACAATCAGAAATGCAGATAACCATTTGCTTATATCTTTTTGGATAAAATACACATGAAAAATATGAAACAACTTATAAATGTCGATAAGAGAGGTTATCGAAAAAATACGGCTTTTATTATCTGATCTTCACACTATATTGTTATTAAAATGTCTGCAGCTAATTGCTTGGATACATGTCATATTGATAAACTTGCCAGTTGTCTGTTAAAAAATTTGACCCTGACATATTATTATATAACCCGATCTAGAAAATAATTAAGAATGTCACCATTTAAATATTATGCGCAAGATACCTAGAACCCCAACATTAATTTTGTACCAATAATATTTATTATTTCTCGTAGGCAATACCGTGTTTGTCCAAGGTGCCGCAGCTACCCCAGTTGAATTATTAGAGGCCATGACTGAGTTCGGCAAGGAAAAACAACTGAAAAACGTAACAGTCTCCCATATGCACACTGAAGGAAATGCTGGATATCACGACGCCTCTTGCGAAGGAATGTTTAGGTGTGCCTATAATCGTGTTATGTGAATTGCCGCTTGGTTTATACTATACAAGTCTATGTCCGAAAGTTAAATGCGCGATAATACTATTGTTACAATACCCGCAATAACAGATAGAGGTAGTTTACTTTTCTGATAACCCTCGTATTTATTGAATGATGCATATTTTCTAGGAAACGTATTTTATAATTTAAAAGAAGCATCAAAATATTATTTATGCCGATTTATTTCTGACAGTACACCTGACATAGCGAAATTCATTATTGCCACAACGTTTCCTGCTAAAGGACGAGAGCGTACCATTGTAATAATAAAATTAAATATTGTTAATACTGTTAGAAATAAACCGGCATAAATATTTTGACGTTTCTTTTAAATTCTAAAATACGTTTCCTAGGAAACATGCACCATGAAATAAATACGAGGGTTACCAGATAGGTAAAGTACCTCTATCTTTTATTGCGGATATGTCCATAAAAACATAGAAAATCGTAAAACTGTTTACATAGGCGTAAACATAATAAAAATATCTTACAAATGAGGTTTTGTATGAACGTATTTCCCATTTAAAATTTTAAAGATAACAGCGCCATCTATCTTACGTTTCGAGTCGCGTGCATCTCGCTATAACCAAAATATCATAACTTGCCTCTAATTTCGTTCCTCTATCTCATTCCTCTCAAAAGTTACGAAAATAGACTTTATTGATAAAAGATTATCTGTTGTAATTGTAAACTATTGCTGTATAGCTATAAAGCTGTAAAGCTACAATATGACGAAAATAACAGTGACGTTTGACAGTTCTAATTATTTCAATTTATCCAATATAAATTTAATATGGGGGGTGTCAACTTTTCACCTTTGTAAACTCAACCAATCACAGACCGGAAAATTTTGCCCTATCCTTTCTAACGCTATGCTCTTAAAGTGAATAAAGTATAGGTGTATGCAATTTTACAAGCTTCGCATTTGTAACAAATCATATATCCGTATATTGAAGTTTCTGTTCGTGGATTTTTTTTTACACGGAACTGTCAATTTTATACATGTACCGTATTTTTTCTAATAGGCGCCGCAGCGCATAATTATTTAGGGCATCTATCTTTGCGGCGTTTAAAAAAAGGTGCGGCGTTTATTTCGAATCAAACGAAATACTCATTTTTATTCTTTTGCTATCCATCCCAAAACAATTATATTGCAACTTGGTTTTGATACAAAACGACATCGTTTTAGTATCACATTCAATCTGAATGTGGTTATCGGGGACTTCCCCTGCCTACTTGAAGTTGATTGTGCGCACTTCGCATAGAGATGCCGCATTTATTTCATTCTGCATTATTTTCTTGCGACGTCTATTAGAATGCCGCGGTTATTAGAATAGCGGCGCCAATTAGATAAATATGGTATATGCAAGTCCAATTGTGTTCCAATATCAAAATTCATTGTTGGCTACTAATAAAAATTACATTATATTGTGTGAATTTTTGATTCTCAATGAATATAATAAATTTATTCAGGTCTTTATCGTTTTTCATGGGTGGTAATTGTCGCAAACCTGTAGCAGAAGGCAGAGGAGATGCGGTTCCCATATTTTTATCAGAAATTCCACAGCTATTTTACAAAAAAATTGTTAAACCGGATATCGCAATGATTCAGGTGGGATTTTCTTTTTAATTTTTCTAGGTACAGGTCCGTTGGAGAAATACCGACACGCATTTAGAAATAGCCCAGGATTGTATTTTCTTAATTTTTTTTCTTTTCAAAAAGTCTAATGGTATTATGGTTTATACTATTCTTCCAAGCAATCATTTATACTTTTGTGTCAGAAGTTATGGCAGGTTTATATTGATAAATATAAATACATAAAAATAAAAAATAATCAACAAATTATTTCTCCTCCTAAGTATTTTTATTGCATAATAAAATACATATCAGTAAGGTAATAGAATGCCTTGATTAATGTTTGACATATGTATTCGATGGTATGAGTAACCCATTTCTCCCGCGGGCCAAATTAAAAAATTGGTTTTCTATTAGTACATACTATCTATCTTTTCATTACTTCTATTTATTTTTAATATACTGCCGTCTTAAATAAACAAGCTAAGAGTAAAATGCAAGCGTTGGAGATGAGGTATTTAAGAGCGGTGAAAGGGGTCACTCGAAGAGATAGAATAAGAAATGAGAAGATAAG
>JARFOC010000210.1:644617-700300 GCA_031763485.1 Osmoderma eremita | reverse complement strand
ACAACAAGAAATAAAAGTGTTGGTCTACCTTTACACCCTTAGGGTAATTAAGGTTGTTGATTATTATTATTATTATACTGCCGTGGAATCTCGTCAGACCATATACGAGTCTTAGGATCGAAGGTCAGATCAGAACAGTGAGATCGATTGAACAAGTAACTGCTGTGGGCAGCATAAAAACCTTAAGGGCCGTATGTGGCCCATCACTGGTATAGAGGACTATTGTCTACAAAACGCTGAATTAAAAAAACCTTGAACACCTTTTAAACAAGACTTTCGGAAAAACAACATATTTCCTTTGTATTCTTTATATTTGTAATGTCGCCCTAAAAGTGTGTTGCTATTTCTCTAATGGACCTTATAACTATATTTAAAATAAGTTCCTTTTATATTGCTATAGGTTACGAGCAATCGTTGCTCTATCTAATTGGGCTAAATAAATTTTATTGGTGTAATGCACATCCAGTCTACCCTGTTATATTTTTATTAATTAATGTCTTAAAATTCAAGGTGTCGCCTCCGGATGAGCATGGGTATTGTAGTTTAGGAACTAGCGTCGATTGCGTTCGAGCTGGTATAATTCATTCCGATATTATTATTGGTAATTGATTTTAAGATTTTCATATACATTCATAGGCATCTATGTTTATATCTTACTTGCAGCTCTAGTGAATAAACAAATGCCTAGGACATTCGGTGATGGCATAATCCATATTAGTCACATTGATTACGCCGTGAAAGCTGATAAGCCATTAGCAACGCACGGAGGCAAACCACCAAGCGAGGTGGAATCGAAAATCGGTCAATTGATAGCAGATAATTTGGTTGAAGATGGCGCTACACTTCAAATGGGTAAAAAGGAACATTTTATATACAGTTCTAATATTATCTGTATTAATTAACACGTAGGCATTGGAAACATTCCTGATGCCGTTTTATCTGCTCTGAAAAATCATAAGGACCTGGGTATCCATTCAGAAATGTTTGCGGATGGCGTTGTGGACCTAGTAGCCAACGGATGTATTACAAATAACAAAAAATCAATTCATCAAGGCCGCATTGTAGGGTCCTTCTTGATCGGAACTCAGAAATTATACGATTTCGTTGACAATAATCCCTTTATAGAAATGTTACGAGTTGAATACGTTAACAGCACAAGTATGTTTCTGCTATAACTGTAGTGCAGCTAGTATATAGAGTTCTCATTGAATAGGAATCATAGCTCAACAGCCAAAAATGACTGCTATTAATTCATCCATCGAAGTAGACTTAACGGGACAGGTGAATTCGGATTCCATAGGACAGAGAATGTACTCAGGCTTCGGCGGTCAAGTAGATTTTATTAGAGGTGCAGCCGAAGGTTTAGACGGTAAAGGCAAGCCCATAATTGCCCTGCCATCTGTAACCAAAAAGAACGAGAGCAAAATCACACCTATCCTTAAACCAGGTAATTCTTAATCCAAAACTGAATTTTATATAACTTTGATATCTGCTTTATTGTCCAGGTGCTGGGGTTGTCACATCTCGCGCACACGTGCATTACATTGTAACCGAATATGGTATTGCTGATTTGTTCGGAAAATCACTCCGACAAAGAGCGCATGCTCTAATTAACATCTCTCATCCAGCTCATAGAGAAAATTTAGAGAAGGCTGCCTTCGAAAGACTAAAAGTTATGCCAAGCGCTTAAGAGAAAATAATTGGGTACGAACAATTAAAACCAATTCTGTTTCCTTTACTTTTCTTGTTTCTTACAGTTAAAGAAAATATCCGCATATCGCCGGTTACCATCTGTTGTTTAGATACCGCAATTGTTGATAGGCGTCAAAGTTCTACTTTTTAGGAAATTTTTATAAAGCAAGCAAATACAATAAAAATACAAAGCTGTTGATTAAGTTTAACGCGACTTGTCGTAATTTTATATTTTTGTTTTTACTAGATTTTCTTTTTAATCTATCACAAATATTATTTTTTAATATCGAGATTATGTAAATATATTATTTTCATTTACCGATCTATTTTATTTCTGATACTTTAGATTAATTTTTGTTCTATTATGTTTAAAGCAAAAATATTCACATGTTATCAAGTCAATGAATCGAAGCAAAAATGAAGCATCCCTACCTCGTACAATACTTTTATATACACTGCCAAAAATTGTAACAATAACAGTAACAATAATAAATGTTGAATTTAGTATTTGTGTATATTATTAAGTTATGCAGTGATAGCAGTAATTGTACATTCCTGTACACAAGATTTACATTATAGACCCATAGCTAATTGTTTTGTTTGATAGAATCTTTGAAAAGTGATCAGAAAATCTGTTATTTTTCGGCTGTAATTGTTTAAATTCGCTAAAATCCAATAGATCATTCCATATAGTCGGTCCAGTGGCGCACTCGGCTAACGAAGACGCAGAGCAAGGTTTTCCGTGTTTTTCCTTACTCCTTTGGCAAATGCCGACGGCTTAGACGGGCCCAGGAGTGGTAACTCGTGGCCATATTCATAAAAATACTGTTAAGGCCCCACTTCGGTTTTAACCGAGGTGCAAAGCCGACGGTTAAAACCGAAGACCATCTCCCACACGCTTCGTGCCAAAATTGATCAGTTTCAACCATTTGTGTGAAGGAACGCATTCACTTCTTGTCAGTGGCGCCAGTGTTAGCTATTAAATTTAAAAAGAAGAGAAAGAGGTCTTCATGGAGTAAACAATTGCTTCTAAAGTGCAAAAATAATGATTTTCAATGACACTGGGCTCGACCGCTGTTAGGTGAAATAACGGTTATTTTTTAAAGTTTCAAATTAACTAAATATGCAGAATATAAGATATTCTAAATATCGGTAAATTATTTTTACTATTCTATATAAAACATGAAATATAATAGTTAAATAAATGTATGTTGTAAATGATAAATGAAATGAACAGATAAAGTAAACAAAATTAGTGGTTGATGGTAATCCAACACTCTTACGACTATCGAAAAGCACGACCGTGAAACATATATACCCCACACACTGCCGAAAAGCACGACCGTGAAACATATATACCCCACACACTGCCGAAAAGCACGACCGTGAAACATGTTTACCCCACACACTGTCGGTTTGACAAAAATCAGGATCGGGTAGATACTTTGCCGTCGAGAAAAACCGGCAGTTTTCACCAATACACTTCGGTTTTTTGTCCGTTTTTACCGGCGGTCAAAACCGAAGTGTACACAAACTAGATGCCTGTCATAAAATAATAGGATACGGTGGCTTAAAATAGTAAATATAAAAATAGCAGAATCTACAAAGGACAATAATGTGTATCACTCTGGGAAATATCCACAACACAGAACACTACTACCTACTACTCAGTAATGTTATTCAAGTGGTGGTGTGTGTAGTGCATATCCCAGTGCTACGTCTAACATTATTTTCCTTTGTAGATTATGCTGAGGATGGAAACTTGGTTTCTTTTTATTATTTTAATTTTTACTAGATGCCTGTCATTTACACGATGATGTCATGCTGATCGTGGCCTCAAGGCCGTGAGACGTAAACGATCTTCCTCTGCATTAGGGTATCAATCAAGTCAACTGCACTGATTAATATTATTTATGCCTGTTATGCGTAACGTAGTTTTTTTTTGTATTTTATCTTGGTGTAAGGGTAGACACCGCCTTTATTTTAAAGCAAGGGGTTCTCGAATGATGATTGTCGTATACGACAATTTGGACATTCACGTATACAACCGTGGAGATTTCATCATTCGAGAATCGGGTCCAAGTCCTTTTCAGTTTATAAATTAAACAGTTGTGAAAAAATTAAAAACTTACACAAATTAATACATTTTTATCCCGATAGATCATCCTGCTTTAAGGCCCCTTTACACCACGCTATTTATTGGCCGATTTATGTGCCAATGAGAATTTGATAAACTGTCGCTATACATTGTCCAATTACTGCGCTATAAGCATAATGTGGTTAATATGCCGTATGGGCTTTTGTACAATGTGTTTGCATACATTGGAAACTTGCGAACGGTATAACCTATAAAATAATAGTCGCGATAATATGATCATACGCAAGTGTATAGACAATTATGCATATGGTAGTGTAGTAGCTTTGCAATTACGTTTTGTCGATGACTGCCTTCGTTAGGTTGGAGATAATAAAAAAAAATATATGAAGACCAAATTTTTGAGTATCTGCTTCTCCTGATTTTTCTTAATTTTCCCATGCGTTGCGAACATTTATTAGAGATGACAGAGTGAAGGACATAAGGTTCTTGCGATGAAAATTCATAGTCAGAATTTCAGAGCTCGAATATTCACGTGCATGCACTTGACGCAGAAATCGTGCAATAAATTAAAATATGTTCTAATTTCCCATAAATTGGCCAATATTTATTACACAATCCGTGTTATACACGTAACAATTTCAAATGGGCCAATAAATTGACCAACTGACACCAAAAAGGTGTAAAACGGTCTTTACACTGCCGCTGGAACAATATGAGGGAGAAAGATCTATTCACGTTTATATCAACTGCTTTCCAGGCGAAAGCAAAATACTTGAACATTTTGTCCTGGAGTACTTCGCTTCCTAGCAGCTTGGAATATAGCACGTGCATGCACGCCCGAGCTCTAAGAGTGCAAAGCTTTTGAGAACTGAAATGTTTTCTGATTGGTTCACGTGATCACGAACCGTCAGCAAACTGCGTGTTGGAACAGAGATCATATTTTATACACATTAAATGTGTTTTATATCATCTTGTCCATTAATAGGAACTTGTGGTCCATTTACGAATTCAGTTCAGACACATGATAGCAGAGCTTTAGAGTTTCAATCATAGACTGCAGATACATATACAAGGATTGCAGTTTGAATCTTATATTAGTTGTAATAACTGGGAAATCAAACCCTTCCTAATAAAATGAAATAAAATTTATTAAACAATATAATATACGACATTAAAATTCCAAACAACTGGGTAGACTTCCATCCTCTTTGGCTATTGCATAATTCTGGTAAAACATAGAAAAATCAACATAGGCATCCATTTTATTATCTTCCCCTACTTCTGAATCAGTATCATTTCTCACTGTAGATGTAGTGGATGTAACATTTGTGTTATAGGTATTATTAGTTAAAGTATTTGATATTACTATAGGATTAAAAGATACTGCAGGATTCATTGGCGATTTGTTAGCATTGAGTAATACATAGTTGAAATTACGTACAAGTAAAGTAATATCTTCACGTTTCATTGAACGATTATTTAGTGAACTCGACATAAACCAATCGTGATGCTGCCTAACTACCTTATCAACAACTGCTTGAGCTACACTAGGTAAAGTGGTTTGTTCTCGAAACTAAAAATTTATGATTTTTAAGAAATAATAACATAACTAATGTAAAACGTACCTGTTCGACAACACATTGAGCAATATATTGATTAACTTGTTCAGCTTCCATAGCTTCTTCAAGTGAATGATAAAAACCACTAGACATAATTAATATAAATCTGCAGGATTCATCTAACATGATACCACCTATGATATCAGGTTCACTTATTACAGGTTCTTGCTTAGCTTGAACTAGATCTTCAAATTCTTTATATCCTCCTTTAACAAGATAATTACCTAAACATCTGGTATTTTCTTGATTTCCTAAATGTGTACCTAAAATAATAAATGTTGAATATTGAATCCAAATGTCCAATTAGCACTTACATCTTCTTAAATTATTTGTATTTATACCAATCTGTGATAATCGCAATAATTCATCTTCATTTCTCAAGTCATGATCGACACTTAGTTGAACAACTTTTAAAACTGAATTTGAATCTGTTTGACATAGTAGGACACGGCAAGTACCAATATTTGCAACATATAATTTATTATTATAAACTAACGCAACAGCAGCTGTAGCTCCAGAGGACAGTTCACAATTAATCCTTTTAATCTTCTCGACAACTCGCGGTACTTGCTTGTATACTTCATAATTAGTTAAACCTTCAGGTATATCATCAGTTAACATGGTCCTTTCTGCAAGTATGTCATATATTGAATCCATATAGCTTTTTTCAACATACATAAAAGCTTGTCTAAAATAAGAGACTGTTTCACTAACAGATACCACTATACATGCAAATAACACCTTAACACCTCTTTTATCTCCTCATCAGTCCTTTTATCCTTTAACTGACCCAATACAATCTCTGCAGGCATTCGTTGGCTGCAGAAATCCACCGCTTTAACTCCTTCATATCCATCAAACACCCCATACAGGTAAGAATTTGTATCAAACTTGATATGGAAAAATCTATCCTCAAATTCATGTTCTTCTTGCCTGTTACCGTCTTCTCTATATATTTGATTAGTAGCTGAACCTATACCTGATTGTTTACATACTGGAAGATCATCTGTCCAACTTTTTGATACTGAGTATGTATGCTCCGGTCTTAACGATCGCATGTTATTGTGTTAGGTGTTAGTATCAGAGATAATAATTAGTATGCCGTTCGTTGAGTTTATATTATTTTATGTATGAAAAACATAATAATTTTTTTGTAACACACCATATATCAGGGGCGTTAATACCTTTGGGTGTTAACAAGGGGTTACTTGACCAATAGAGGGCTCTGAGTGTATTATTTTTATTATTATTGTGTATTTCGTTTGTAAGGTTTGACGTGTCCAGAATTAATTATTATTTTATGCGGTAAGAGTATGGAGTAATCCGAACAGTGTGTTTATTGGTTTATTGTATTTCGTCTGGTACGCAAAAAGGTTAATTCTAATTGTAAATATAACCTTTAGGAATACGTTAATCGAAAACGGTCAATACGTGTTTTTTGCGCAACAGAATTATAGGTGGAAATAGAACATGTTCTACTTAAAAATCTGCACGACAGAATGCATACACTTTTTGGCACATTTTGTGTATGACAATACGCGAAAAAAGCTTGTATATTACATATATATACAAGGATATTACGAATGTATGGAATTATGTATTCTGTTAAGTTAGAATTATATGACATTTGGCGCGCTAGTCTGTTTCGCAGACCACCAGATGGATAAGCACACAATTTTAACCTTAGGTGCCATATCAAAAATCATATTACAAACAAAAATATGTCTACCTCTACGTATGTTTATTATTAGATGGCGCTGTTCTTTTTAGTTTTGTAGTTCACAAGCAATTGTCATTAATTTTCACATCACATATTTCTGTACATAATATATGGTCGAAAATATATGAATACAATTTTGATTTCATTACAATTTAAACTAGTAATTTGTATTACAAATATACGTATATACACATATTTGAATTAATTACTTGAATCTTTATTCTTTTCCGCATCATTTGGCTTTCGCTTTTCCTTTGGAATCGTTTATTTTTTGAGCCACTAAAGCATCAAGTTGCGTCTCATCTAAATACGGAGAGAAATTCTCTGCTTCAGCAGAACCAATAAAGTTTTCGATCGACTTAAGCCTCTTCAACTCTGATTGAATTTTCTCAACCTGTTCCCGTCGCCATGCTTTCAGAAATTCGACCATATTATCTCGAGATACAGACGTTTCTAAAATACAAATACGTAAGGAATACAATTTATATACCTATAGTTTAAATCATTGAATTTACTTAGACCGGAAGTTGATTTACGCGTGGTAGAAGCAATAGATGATGCTTTGGAATCTTTGCAACAAGGATACAATTCTTCAACCCCCGGGGGACTTCTACTCATCATTTCGGCATAGTTTAAGGAGAAGGGCACTTGTTTTAACACTATATCTTCGTCTTTATCATCAACGCATACTTTATTATGGCAAGTATCATCTTCACAGCCTTCGCCATCCTCTCCTCCTTCGACCTCACCTGCACCAGGTGTGCCCGTCACTTCGATTTCGTTTTCTATTTCTGCGAGTTCGCTTTCACTGTGGGACGCCTGGGGTTTAGATTTAGATTTATGTTTCTTATCCTTTGCCTTAGGCTTTTCGCGTGATTCTGATCCTTGTGGAGGCCTCTTAATGTATTGCACGTCATCGACCATATCCGCATATTGTTCAATTAATTGATCCTGGATCTGTTGGATGCATAGAGCAACATCTTTCGGATGTTCACCTTTTCTGTTATAGATTCCGCTGAGGAAATTCAAAGCCCATTGCAATTGCACGATACCCACTGGTTTCTTCACTTCCTTATTCGAAAACAATATCCAAACCACCGCTAAGGTGTGGTCTAGTTGAATATAGTACGGTGGACATTTCGTCGGAACGTTTTTTACTTCTCTCATATGGGTTGGATCGAGTGAACGAAATATGTACGGCATGGGCGTATAGTCGCCAGATTGCACTTCAAGCGTCTGTTTACTCGATGGAATCTCAGATACATCCAATTCGCTCAGTTGGCTATAAAATAAATGCAAGTGATCATTTTTACGAATAATAAATGTTATAATATATGTACTGTTGTGACGACTTAGGCGTAGATGTTGCTGGAGCATTTTCGGAGGACTAGAAACCAATTATTGAATGTGATTAACAGGATAATTCTCTTGTTAGTGCTAATTATAATTAAATGATACCTTCCCTGTTCTAGGTTTAGACCCGCTCTTTGCTGGTGTACCTTTAATACTTCCTTTTGAAGACTTCAAACTGGATCTAGAACCTTTTGCGCTAGTTCTTGACCCCTTTGCAGATTGAGGCGCTGGGTCTATGAAATTATAAATCATGAAGTATTTGCTTGCGATTTAGCATTTTATGGAATAAACATTCTTCAATCTTTACCGTTTACATGATATACGTCATCCTCTCCCCTGAAGGTAATCTGGGAGTTATGTGCAGATGTTGGCGGCGAAGAAGCTTTAAATATAGGAATTTAGATAAAAAAAGTTGTGGATGATAAGACATTCTGCATATTACGTTTTGGCATCACGTCGAGTTTGTCTTACTTGAGGATAAAATTGTACTATAATTTCCAACTTAAGTCTATGAAAAATGGTTTGATAGTATGTACTGTCAGAATGAGTTTTGTGGAAACGACAAATGAACACGTGATAACTATCAAATCAATGCATTTCAATGCAATAATCAGTTTATAGATTACAGAAATCATTTTTTGGATACTACATTTAATACATTTGAAATAGTAAATTGCAAAAATTCCTTGTGGAGTAGTATTCTCTCTGAATTATTAGATTATTAATGGTACACATTTTTAATTATAATTGTAAGGGTAATGGAATTGCGATTATGATGATGACAAAAATCACGCAGTCGTTTCTATTTATTTATTCTTTGCTTATCTACTTTAGTACATTTATTAAACTAAACTTATTTCGATATGAGTGTATTGACTAGAAATATGCTTTTTATATTCTGTTTTGCTATGGACGTGCAAGTGCATTTTTAATTTGTCGTCTTGTAAATAATTCGATATTAAATACGATTAAAGACAATAATAATCCCGCAGCCCATATCGCAAATGCACCTACTACATGATTTAAACCTAGTTTTATTAAAGTACCTCCGTGTTTGTTAGATTTTATCGATTCTTTGATCGCCTTTTGAGTATTCATATCCATATATTTTACCACAGCCTAAAAGATATGAAATAAATAAGTGGTTTCGTAAATCTCTTATGCAAATCATAAACTTGATATTCCCAATGATAAAGCAAACCAGATTCGATAACTGCGTAGACCAAGTCATTCAAAGACGGCAATAGTATCGAACTTTTTCTGGTCATTATAACACAAAATTCCGAGTAGATATCTGAATCCAGCAGGCGTCTTCTTTGAGCACCTTCCAGACTTATATAACTTCCAATTGCGAAATTGCCGGCTTGCAATCGTTCCACGGCATATGCAAAGTTTCGGTCGTTTAAATGGATCAGATTTTTTTCGTTCTTTATTGCGAAAGCCCTTACAACTTTTTTAATAACCTCCTGGAATTAGATAAATGTGTAAACGAAATAATGGTTTTATTTTTGCCGTAAGCTCTAAGTCTCATACTCTACTATCTGATTCGATTGAACTTATCCACGCAGTTGAGGTTGCACCCCAATTAATTCCGGATGCAGCTAAATCATTTACGTCATGTATTGTTCCGTAGTACCTAAAAAATTAATCTAAAATTATTTGATTTTTAAAATTTTGAATATATGAACTTCGGAATAGTCATGGTGCTCGATAATCCGCTGCTGTACATAGTGTTCAGTAGCAGACTCAATATTAATGCCAATCCAAACGTTATTCGAGATTGCTCTAGGTTGGGAACCTTCTGGAAACTTTGTAAGAGGAATATCCTACCAGATAACTCAAATGACGTCTCTGCGTTGTAAACTTTCGCGTTGCTCAGGTACTCGTCGGTATCGGAACTGATTCGTGTAAATTTAAATACTTTGATAATAGCCAATATTTTAGATTTACTTACACAGATAATATAATAAACATAGAAGCAGACGCTAGGATGTAAGCTATTGCAGTGAGTATCCATACTTTTAGAGAAAAAGGAGCGAAGGGTGTAGACAAACCACTTGCCAACCTAGGAAGAATAAACTGTTAAAATCAATTAGTATTCCTTAATATTGTTATTGCCTTGGAGCTGGCGCTATGCAAGTTACTCCAGTTCTCATGACGGGCTTAGAAAAATCAAAGAAATCAAATGAATCCTTCCAACTATACAAGGCGCCTAAGGAAATTAATTTAGCATTTTTGGAAATGAAGATGAGCTAATTTTCACCTATTCCCACATCTCCCCTATCCATACCCAAATTCCCCAGCACTCCCCTTCCGGTCCAATTCGTATAAATCTCTCCCCATTCGTTTTCTTCGTCTACCACAAATTCTAGGGTCATATTATGTCGTTTACCATACTCTACAGCTACTAACATGTCAGTTCCATCAGGTGGATCTGCAAGTTATTTTGTTTAATTCAGAGTACAAAGCGAATTCTATGTTAGTAACAAAAGTTGGTCCTATAAAATTCATAATAAAGGAAATGGAGAGTCGAAACTAAATGCTCGCTCTCTAGATTAGATATTTTGTAGAGTCAGCAAGCATTACACAGAAATATATTGGATACTTTATTTAAGCAGGTACTAGTTGAGTTTGAGAGGTTCCTTAAACTCTTTACTTACCAATGATACTGTAAGGCTTGTAAGTAAAGCAGATGATTTTGAATGATCTTCTTCTTTGATCTTTCAGTTTGTTGGGATACAAATTTGAGTGAATGAGAAAGCTTTGATTCGTAGCAAACCATTTATCCAACCACATCACTTCCCTAGCTTCATTTGCAAACCCAACAAATTTATGCGTATACAGATTAAATATACTTCCATTGCAATCGTCGAAAATTCCTGTATGTTTGCCGGATGTGCTTAACTTTACCGCTAAAATATCCACTACATATTGCGCACTTTCCGATTCGAAAATTTTAAGAATTTCCGTTTGATTTTCCGCAGGTAAAAATAAATATCTTCTTTCATTGAAACGATCTATCTTTTCTAATCTTATTTGGGTTTCGAAATTTTCGAAGACACCAAGTGGATTTTCATGAATGACTACGATGCCTTGGCAGCCATAAGATCTAAAAACTAAATTTGTTGGGATATTGATACCATCGACATTGATCACAACGTGAGCAACATTTTCATTATAGTACAAATAGTTTCGTTTCTGTTGTGTCAAAACTAATAAGCAATTGCTACCACCAAAATAGGTGTTAATAATTAAATTGGCCAAAACGTTTGCCTGGAAATACATGTTTCAAATATGTTGGTTCCTATATTGCGTTTGTGTTATATACGTATGTTGCTCATTTCCTATTCACAAAGTGTCATGAGAATGTGTTTGATGGCCTGCTTATAATGTGTCAATATAAGCAGTTATAGCAATAATATTAGGACGGTTTCAATTGCATGGTATTGGATGTATAATTTATGCTCATTCAGATCAAAGATATCTCTATTTGAACGATCTGGCTGTTTACTCATTTATCATTGTTTGCTTCCTTTCCTTTGGCATTTTAAATATAACTTGTAATACCGGTATACGTTTAATATGGGACAATATTTGCATTATTTATTTATAAAATATGCACTGTGAGAGTACAGAGCAATTTCTGCATGGTAATTTAATATTTTTGGATATAAATGAATTACAAAACTAAATAAGTAATAATGCATCACTTCCTTTACATTGCATACAAAACAAAACTAGAATCATGAAATATTGCGTTAAGAAATCTATGGAGAGTAAAACTTGAGAATTCGGCATTCTCTGAAATTGAAGGATTCGAATGACATTTTAGATCATTTATATTACACGGATACCACTATGTTTCCAACATATCACAGACATAAAAAAGAATCAGCATTTCTGTCTAACAACGGTTATTCGTATTTTCTTATTCGCACCTGCCATGTGTGGATCACGGCGTGAGAAGCGCGCGAAATTTGAATTAAATAAGACACATCAGAAATAATATCAGCTCTGGCGCATAACCTAATTTTTAAATGTCAATATAAATAGCTAGCTCATACAGATTTATAGACAACAGTAGTTGACATTTACCACAAATTGACAGAAGTCTAACCTAAGTCTAATGGCACTCTGTTTATTGTGTGTTTAATAAATTGTGAAATCGCATACATCCCATTATCAATCCCACACAATCCGCTTGCATTTCCGTTTACGGTTCTACGTGTGGTCAGATAAGGGATAGCTGCATATAGCTAGAATATTCTAACCGCAATCTGTATTCAAAATAGTATTTGAAAAAATATACACATGTATCTTGTAATACCTTCTAAAGTAGTCAAATTGCTTCAGTTGGGGGGGGGTATGCCTAAGAGTACGTACTTATCGTTTGTCTTTTAATAAAACACATATTTTAGGGAAAAATATTTATACTTCAACACATACGTAGATAAGCTAGATAATGTTAAAGGAACAATAGATTCTCTAACCCATAAAAGCGTACATAGAAAATTATACAAAAAAATGCAAATGCGTACTCTTGGAACATTGTCATTTACGAGTACGCACCAATCACATCACAATAATGGTTCGTTCAATTTCCGCAGGTATCACATGAAACCTTTCCTTGTCCTAGATAATTGGAACACAATTCATGCCACTATGTTTGGCACCTATAACATTGCAACCAATCTCTCGAATCTGGGGTAGAACTTTTGTAATTTTCATTACAACCTGGACAAGTAGTATCTTCCTCCATATCTTTTGACTGTATATTTTTCAATTTTACCTTCATAAGGTCTACTGATCTTCCTTTATTTTTAAATGGTCCATTCTGAATTTCATGTAAAACTTTACGTTTGGCCGATTCGGCACGTTTGTTTGTTGGCGTTGTTTGTTCAGGAAGCTTGCTTGTTGATGGTTGTCTCTGAGCGTGCTGTTTTTGTGGTTCAACTGGATTATTTTGATTTCTGATTTTAAGGAGAGATATTGGCAGGTCGTCATCGCTATCTGAATTCTATTGTCTTCTTCGTTTGAAATATTGGTCATTTCAGATGGGGCAAAATCAACTTCTGCAGAAATATTTGGATTATATGGGAACAATTTAGTTACCTCAAAAGATTTTTCACATATTTGAATAGTGGCAACTTTAGAACACGCTAAATGGAATGAAGCGGCCAACTGTTTGAGAGTGACCGGTCTTCCTGGATTGGAGATCATCCATTTGGTACATTCCTGTGAAAATGCAATTTTTAAAGGAGCAAAAATGTCTCTTTGTAGGGGCTGTATTTTATGAGTAGCGTGTGGTGGTAGTGATAACAAAGTAATAAAATGTTCGCGGCAAAAAGTTATTGCTCGAAGGGAACAATGCGGGGTAAGGTTGTCCAAAATAAGAATAACCGGGTCATCTACCGTTGATTTTACATATTTTTGAAAGTTACCCAGATGGAAAAGTTATAGAAATATGCGTGAAATAATTTGACTTACTTTTACTGAAATACTAGGTACACAACAAAATCAAGATGTGATTTAACGTTAAGCGTGCTCGGCTACACGTATCCAACTTACGCTAACATATTTTTTATACCAATGTTGCCACATAGAAAATTTGAATATGCGTACTCGTGTGGAATGCGTACTCTTAGACGCACCTTCCCTAATAATTTATTTTCTTTAACAGTAGGATTATTATAAAACTATAGTCAACGTCCTTCTTTTTAATAACTTTATTAATGATTTATGGCAGAATATAAGGGTTTACACTTTATCATCACTGGTGAATTATAGATAGCTCTGAAACCAAGTCCAATAATAGGTATGTGTTTATGCTGTGTTGATGTAAACAGATACGGCAACATTAGAGCAGTTTTTCTACCAGTTGCTAATAGATTTGCAACTTCGCAAACACTCATTCAGATCATAGATCTGTACTAGAATCCTCCTACTGTTTACCCATTTGTCTCTGTTTATTTTCTTCTTGTTGACATTTAGAACATAAGTTGTAGTAAAAATGTGTGTTAAAATGATGAGACAATATTTGTGGGCTTTGTATTATTTATTTATGAAATATTTGTGGATTACTTTATTACTAGGGCGCTTAAGCATGAACATCTAAAACTTAAACCTAATATAGAAACCGCAACCAGCAATCAAGCAAAAACCGCTGTTGTTTATTAACTTTATAAAACAGCGTTAGAATCATAAAATTTGCTAGTGAGTGGACTTGTGCTTATTGGGTATGGATGGTGTGGTAGCAATTTGACAATTATACTAAATATAATTTTTGGATTCGCGTTTTATTTTGCATGACATATAGTAACTAATACACCTTATAGCATTTTGAGATTACTACATGTTATCCATATTATCGCTTGGTTTTTCTGCTTCCAGTATAGCAATATTGCTGTCTGCCTTTCGATCATGACCCGAGGCACTCTTATGCTTGCTGCCGCTAGCAGCCTTCGTTAAAGATTTCGAGCTCTTTTCTTTTATAGCAGAACTGCTTCCGCCACCTTTCTTTTTGCCTTCGGTTATTGTGCCGCTGGGACTATAATTGGGGTCTCTCCTCTTAATAATTTCATTTATAATTCCCTGAACATTGGGAGGATTCACGCCTTCATCGTCTTTAATACACTGTAGATAGCTTTGAGCCCATACCAGGTAATCTTCAGGAATATTAAGGTCCGCCGCCATCAGCATCACGCAGCTGATACTGACTGCCAGCATGTTTATGCTATCATGTAGGACACTGGAAATAGCCACTATCGTATCAGTCTCGTCGACAGCCGTCAACTCCCAATCAGTCTCCGCTAAAGCTCTCCTGAGACGAAACTCGCGTGAGGTAGCAGAAGCTGTAGTGGGGTTGAGTCCCGGAGTTGTAGACGAACGATCATATCGAGACGAAGCCACTGACATAGCACTAAACACCAAAAGAAGAAAGGAAATAGAATTATAATTACAGCATCTTACTTGAATGTTGATCTAATCTATGTACCTCTTCCTTGGAGTTACGGAGCCTGAGGTGCCGCATGGACATGATGAATCGACCATATAATCTTGAGATCTAGTCGGCACCATAACTTTGAGGAAACCACCGGGTCTGGGGCTAGTTTCATAGATCTCTGGGCAAGTGTTGTTGAGGATTTCCGCATTTGACGAAACATTTTTAATTTTTACTGTTTGACTATTGGACGGGTTCATGATTAACAACTTTAAATTTATGAATTATCAAATTACGCATAATGTACTTAAACATCAAAAAGTGCATATTTGACGGAAACTATATCGCAGATGGCGCTAATATTCCGTTTCCGGGGAAGTAGAAACTTGGCGTTTGTGTCATAATGACAAAAAAGTGGCACCGGTTCTAGCGTTTTTATTTGCTATCTTTCTAAATTTTCTGTATCCATAATAAATAATGTCTACCAAGAAAAGCTCACAAAATTCGTCTTCACTTGCTCTTCCACCGGCCGGAATATTAAGGAGATCAACCACCAATTCTGGTCGATCTAACATGAATTATCCAAATGAGACACTTCACGATGCCAAACTGAGAAGGCATGAATATGATCTTCAAGCATCAGCATATCCAAACGTGGATTATCCAGAAGCGACTGCCTACAGACTCAGTAATCAATATTACTACTCGAATAGGGACAATGTCGAAGAGTACGAAGACAGCGTAGGTGAAGAAGTAATGCAAGCAGAAAATGATCTAGTGGTTGATGATCCAAACCAAATAGTTAAGGGACGAGTTCAGTCGCATGTAGACGATAAAGTAGAGTACGTTAAAGGACCTCAGATAGAATCTGAAGTATTGAACAAAGGGAAAGTTACAACTGCCGCTCTATCTAAGGAAACGGCAAGATTGTCTGGCGCCAATCTTCCTAATTATGACTCTAGAATTGAACATAATGTAGGTGGGATGGGTACTGGAACTGCGCCTATATATGGTTCCCATTTAGGTATTTGAGAATTTCAATTTAACTAGTCGCGTAGATTCATTGAAATATGTTTCTAGATATGGGTGAAGCATATTACAATTACTATAATGCATATACTCAGGCCCAAATGAAGAAATTGGGATATCAGTATCAAAATTCAGATTCGAGCAAGATGCCTACTTCATGCAGTTACCCATCACCGGATAAAAATTCAGAGGTAAAGCAGGTATATGTAACATCAACACCCAATCAAATTGTAAGAACCTAAATACTAATACGTTTTCTCAGCAATCACCTTGTAGAAACTGTATAGACTATATTGATATTTCACAGCGATTTTGGCAATGCCTTAGAACTATAATTAAAATGGCGTAACAATCAGAAGACGTTACAACCTGGAAAAGTTACGTGTTCACTATCTAAGTAATTCTGAAAGAAAGAACAATAACAAAAACAGTTTTTTTTAACATTACAGTTGATATTACTTTCATTTTACCTATACTAAGTAGAAAACAATTTTCAGGCCTGGGCAAAACGCTCAGAACTGTCGAAAAAACTACCCACTTCACGTTCTCCCACTCGTCAAGAGTCGACCAAACCCAGCAAGCAAAGGGAATGTGTCGGAGCTGAAGATTCGACGACCATAGAAACCATCAATTATATTCTGGGCGAGATGGAATTCAACGAAATGTCCAAAATTAAGAAGGACCTGAGAGATTTTCAGAAAGCTAGAAGGCGTTTAGTTTACGATGCAACTAGTATCAAGCCTATTATCCCACTAAATAGTCTAGAGAAAGATATGCTGGATAAAAAGTAAAAAATATTATTTTCCAAGACGAGTCAAAATATTTTTGTTAATAAAGATTGAAAATTTGATAAGTCTGCAGTCAGATAAACATTGCTTTATTTTCGTTACTTTCCTATGTCTCCTCTTTCTACTGAAGAAGCCACTTACATATGTATTTTCCTGGCGGAACATTGAGGGAGAGGAATTAGTTGACCTTCCTTTATTTTAATTTTGTGTTTACTGTAACACAGTTCAATCCCTGAAACTCTCATAATATCTCAACATCTAATTCAATAAAACCTTAGAACATTTAATTTTTCTGTTGTGAATTGAATGTTTGATTAAAATGATTAAATAAAAATGAAAGATAGACGATGTCCAAACATACAGATTCGCGGCATTATATTTTGAACATAAAATATCAAAAATTTAATTTAATGGTCTAACACATGTATGGATTATACGATTATCATGGAATAGTACGCATTTTGTAGCGCGCGTCTCGCGAAGATTTAAAACGCGGTATACATACATCCGTTGTAGATTATAGAAGGCTGTTGTTTAATTGAGTGACTCACAGTAACGTAATAGGCACCAATTTATAAATACATACATACAAGAATGTGTTCTAACCTAGCAAATATGAAAATTTTATACAAACTCAGTATAATTTCAAAAAGTAGGAGGGTGTGGCAATAAATAATGTGGTAAGTTGCACCAAATCGGTTTAGTATTATTTTTAGAAATATAATGTTCGAAAGTCAATGTTAAATTATATATACAATTCCAACAATTATTTAGAGATGTATTTTTTACCGATTTCACATTCTACTGTGGTCTGAATAATTTCTATATTCCTATGCATTGCATTGTCTATAAGTATCCTTAAACCTAGGTTTTACAGTGAAAACATATCGTATCGATATTCTTTTATTTCACATTAGAACAAACCAAATATAATTTGTATGTTTCTTAGTTGTATAATGTACTGAATAAGTCAGGTGCTGCCTAAATTGGCAAAGAATGAGGACTTGTTATCTGCTTTGAAAGCTGATCGTTTTCATAATACTACAGGAGCGTCACCAAAATTTGAACAAATTTGAATATACCTACATTTGCCGCTATATTATTTGTCCGCCAGAGGTCGGTGTTGGTGTCCGAAAAGCCTGATTTTTCTAGGAAACTTCCGTTACTTCAAACTGCCCGCGATGTTGAAACCAAGCGTAATGGAAATAATTTAATTCTTTGGATATATGAAATCAATTGTTTTTGACATTGTGGTAACATATACGGCTTCAAAACAGTTCAGCGAAAGTTCCGGTACGCGGGCGTGACAGAGTAGCTCGAAAGAACTAACAGTGAGGACATTCGCAAACGAGCTCGAGGAATGATTTTGGAGGACCTAGGGATATCATTGCGAAAACTGGCTTGGATTGCGGGTGCAAGTGAGACTACAATGTGTTGAATTGCCGAATTATATGCAATAAAGATAAGATTCGATACATGCGAGGCTATCAGGACAGATTCTCAGATAACGACCATATGGTTGGTCCAAGAATTCTGACATTTCTAACTTGTATGCAGCTTAATTGAAAGGAACATAGTTTCAGCATCCCAATGGTCCTATTCAGGCGACATTGATCGTTATACATATAGAGAGCTGCATTGCAGAGTGTATGCAGACACTTCAGAGTGAGAATGCGGATTGTCATTCATGCTAGTGAAGGATATATTGAGTAATTGTACTCCATAGGTATCCTGTCACAATAGGATTCTTTGTAGTATTTCAGTTTTCGTTAATAAAATTTTGTTAAAAGAAGTTCTTAAATTTTTCCGAATTTTGGTGACACCTTGTTGTATATATGAATCGGTCAGAAGCAAAAGCTTCCAAGTAACATGCTAAGATATAAGCGCTCATAATTGTAGCTATAAAATCAGTGTTAAATGTGTAGTAACATCATTCCGACAGTTTCGAGATAAATATATCCTAAATCTAATCGATTTTGAGATTTAAAAATAAAATTAAACTTTTGTCTTTTTTCAGAAATTGTACTAAGGCCCTGAAAAGATGTAAATAAGTATCAAAATAGATTCATTTATTTGCCATGAAACTTGAGTAATCAATGCGTTTTTTCTTCCGTGGTATACCCAAATTGGTCGTAAGTGATTATTGACTGGGCTCGGGGCGTATATGGTATTGTAGAAGGATGATGCATATTTCATTGAAGGAAAAGGGATTGATTGATTGCTGATTGAGTGAAGCCTTAATGCAGAGGAAGGTCTTTTAGATCCTTTAATACTGCGGCCTTGAGACCCATTGTATTACTCTGGATTCGATTGTTTTCTGAGTATTCGAACAGATCTCCCCCACCATAGATTTGGATTGCGCAGATTTCAGCTTGAAGCACGGAAGCGCGCCTTCCAGGGGTACGCGTAGTCTCCGCTCTGGGTTCCTTCTACATAATCAGCCTCCTGTACCTGTGCTCGTTTTCGATCCGTCTGTGCACCAGATACCGGTCTGCGGCGATATTCGTTTTAACCTTTCTCAAGGTCAATTTTTTATGCATGAAAATCACTTAATATCCCTCTAACTCCAACACAATTGTTGACTTCCACAATTCGATTTTGGATCTATCATAATGTTATAAAAAACTTCGAAGAGAATCAAATCGTATACCCTCATTTTATGTACTTCAACTTTTTCAACGCCTTTCTTATTATTTTATGCCTTCCTTATGATACTAGATACTAGAGGATTTTTTAATGTATGGTCTACTTTCTGAATGTTAATTCTTTGAACATATACATGGAGAGCTTTATAATGTTGCAGCTTTTATTTTATCCCTCACGGGAGTTACCTCTAGCAACTCCTATGGACCTTACTTTTGTTATAGCTGAAAGTACACAAATTTAACTGTTTTTGCTACTGAATAAAACTGTATACGTCGTCATTTTGCCTAGTTTTTCAGTACACCGTCAGATGTCTTCAATGTGTTATTTTCACTTTAGCTATTGACTGCCAAGTAGAACTGAGGTTCTACTTTCATCAATCAGCACACGTGGAAAATTTTAAAGAAATGGCACTTAGACAGTTTTGTTTCTGACTCCTTCATGCCTTAATAAATATGTTAAGGTTGGAACACTAAAGAGACGAATCCAGATGTTACCAGGCAACATAATATGTCAAAAAAAAACGAATAAAATACTAGCCGCAGACGAAATTCCTTGTCAAAATGACACGCGTTTGAATAATGAATATTTCGGTCAAAATTCCTGTAGAAGAGACAACTATCAGAGATGAGCAGCTGCCGGAAGGACTGTCCGGTGAGCGGCAGGACTTACAAGGTACCACGGCAACGATTGGATGCGGTCCGCCGGAAATTGGACTTTTCCGATGAAGTTGCGAATCCAGCGCATTCCGCTCCCCCCGACAAATATGGGCACTTCAAGAAGGTCAGTGAATCTTACAGTTCGCAAGAGATCGAACCGCCCATGTACACGAGCTCGCAATCGGACGCCGTTCCCGATTCTTTCCTGGAATGGTTCGCTGCAAAAGGTAAAGGAATAACTACGTACACGTTCTTGTTTATTTAAGAAAATGTGGTATTAAAGAGCAAGCGGCCGCTGCACGAGCTGCAACTAAAAAGGTCACGTCGGTACAGACGAAGCAGACTACCGAAGTTGAGATGCCGGAATCATTTTTGCAGTTTTGTCAGGAGAGAACAGGTAGGTTAATGTTATGTGTCGCAATAGGTGTGATAGATCAATTGTTTTCGATACTAAGTGTTATTTTAAGAATAATCTTTCTTAGTGCCTAACACCTACCATTATTCCATATATTTTCAGTCACATCTTTACGCATGGGCTCGCTGGGCTAGAGCCCAGGGGCCCGCGATCACTGGGGCGCCCAAACCTTAGTGACAGCAGGGGAATCGATGATAAATTTTTTAATCACTATACAAGATTCGACTACTTTTACAAGGCTTACAAGCTGGTTGCTGGTTTAGTCTTAGCTAATTTGTGAAAGATTGTCTTGTTTGCTTTTACATACCAAAGCATTTTAAATTATTCGCGTCACCCAACTAAATTGTTTAGTGTTAGGATATGATAAATTCTTTGCTTAGTAGACTAGACTGTTAATTAGGGATCGATTGTTTGCGGCTGTGACGAACTTGCTAAAATCTATGACAATGACATTAGCGCAAAAGAGATGGAATGCACCTAACGGAATATTTCAGATGTCCGAAATGGTGAGAATGAAGAGGCTATGAGTATTTCAGAATTATACCTATCATATTTTAAAAGAAAATAATATTGAAGACGCTTTTCCGAATATTGAAAAAGCAATTAGAATCTTTTTATACATGATGTTCACTAACTGTAGTGGTGGGCGGTCATTCTCAAAACTGAGGATCAAAAGTGAATCGAGAAGTACAATTCTTCGGAAAAAATTGAACAGTTTGTCTCTGATGTCCATTGAAAATCAGGTGCTTGAAAAAATAGACTTTGAATATGTCATTCGTGATTGTGCCATTCAAAAGTCTAAGAAAGTACCTGCCCTTGTAGATATAGATTCTTTAAGTATGTCTGCGTTTTCTTGTAAATTTTCAAAAATAAATTATACCGGCGCTAATGTGGTTCGTTCCTGTTAATATCGATTCTAAATTTCTCTCTAAAGGGCGCCATGCATGCCAGCGCCCAGTGCCTCCACTTGGCCTAAGACGGTCCTGTATGTTTCATCTTTTGCATAGTTGGGATGCCATGCAATAAGCCTCTGCAAATATTAAGTTAATCAATGTTATTTGTGAGTTATTGAAATATATAACGTAGTAAAAATAAAAATGAAAATACCCTTACCACCTTGATGAGTGAAAAAGTAAACAGATACGTATTCCGGCAACTATGTTTCCATCCTCAGCAGAAATCCTGAAGGAAAATAGGACGCAGCACTCTGGGAGATATGCACCACACAGAACACCACTTGCATAACACTGAGTCAGTGTTGCTGCGGGACTGGCCCATATACAGAATATGGACCAGTCCCTCACCACCTACTAAATAAATATTTGAACGTCTATTTTTTTACAGACGCTCCATTACGCATTATACACTTTTGCCATCGAACTACACGATTATTAATGCAGTTATTATAAAATGCAATGATGTAAGTATGAAGTCAGTTCCTAAGGAATCTTTCTCCTGGACATCGCGCACGAACTTCAAACACTTTAGTGGTCCAGGCGCATGAAAGTCGCAAGGCGAAAAGTCTGGACTGCAGGGCGGGTGTTCAAGTGTTTCCCAATGAAATTTTTTTTAAAGTTTGTTGCAAACATGACATTGTTTTGAACCAGTAATACACTGCGAATTGGAGTTTCACGTCGTTTTGCCCGATACGCCGCTTTCACTTTTTCGCAAGAGTTCGCAATAATAACCGGCATTGATCGTGCATTATTCGCAGAGAAGATCAATTAGTACTATATCTTAGAATCTCAAAAGGTGATCGTGAGACATTTGCCTGCTGACAATCGCGTTTTGGCATTCAAACTCCACTCCACACTGGCAAGCCTTGTGGTACTAGTGGATAGTGATGCACCCAATACTCATCACACATTAGAGTACGGTTCAAAAACACATCTCCCTCCGTTTGATACCGGTTAAAAACTATATAAGAAATTTCACTTTCTGCACTTCATTCCGGCCAACTTATGTTAAACAACTTAACACCTTACCTCGCGATAACCTTAAAGCTAAAACTGAAAAGTAGCTTTTTTCGCAGGACAGTTACTGTACTGAACTGTATGCAGTAGCAATACATAAATAGTAAAAACATTTAGTTTGACTCCAATGTCGTAAACGGTTTTACGATTATTGAGAAAAAAATGTATCAAAACATATGAAAATAATGTTTGTTAAGTAGTTTAGAATAAAAATATTTGTACAATTTATGTATCGCAACGGGACAACAATACCCGGGTAAAAACCTACTTTTCAGTTTTAGTTTCGTTACGTCTAGGCGAAAATGGTTTCAGTATCAAGTATATTCGAAGATTTCACTTCGTCTGAGTTACTAAAAGGGAGAAAAATGAAATACTTAATTTATTCATAAAATATTTTGAAAAAATGAGATTCTTAATTCTTTAAATACTTATATTTTCAAAACTGAAGTCTTAGCAAGTTTTTCAAATGCCGCCATACAAGTGGTTACCTGAGATATGTAATAAATTTTGTGTTTACGGTCTTGTGAGTTTATTTTCAAGAGGTGATTAAACATCTTAAAATAAGGTCATTAAAAATCAGTAAAAATATCTTAACAAAGTTGCATAATAAGGGAGATATTAATGTTAAAAATATTGTAGTTTTTATTTTTTTATCTAATATCAGTACTGATGCAGTGTCGTTGAAGTTTTTGTTTATATTTATGATAGGCTTCCGTATATGAAAATTAATAATTTTTGTTTTTTGTTCATTTAAAATCAGTCTGTATCCAACCGAATTGTCCGGCGAACACTGCGCGAATATCAATTGTATCCTTTCCATATACAAAAAGTATACAGGGTTTACAACTTGAAGATCATCCTTTACGTTTACAGTTTTGCCGATTGTTTCTACAAAAACATGTAGAAATTCCAAACTTTTCTTCCATTGTATTGGCCACTGATGAAGCAACGCTTACACGTACCGGCATAAATAACTGTCGTAATACTCATATTTGGGCTGTGGAAAATCCACATGCTGTTCGTCGTAATCATTTCCACCATAGATTTTCGATAAACGTTTGGGTTGGACTGGTCAACGGACAACTTATTGGCCCATTTTTGTTGCCAAATCGAATTAATGATATGACTATCTCTTATTTTTGCAAAATCATTTGATGGAACTATTGGAAGAAGTTCCTTTGAATGTACGTCGACAAAAACTGCAATTTTTTTTGTAAACATTAATATCTGATTTACGCAACTTTGTTAAAATATTTTTACGTTAATGACCTTATTTTAAGATGATTAATCACCCCTTGAAAATAAAATCACAACACCGTGCACAGCCTGTATAGATGCAATATTATTTGAGAATAAAATGTTGTATAAAGTGATGGACATTATATACCTCAAGTAATGATTTACACCAGTATAGTCGCTAAACTTTTAGATGATGCGTAGACTATTGCAAACACTTGAGTTTGACTCGCATAGAACAATCTATGTAGACAAGAATTGGAGAAATGATTTTCAGTGTAGTCCATAGGTGGGGAGTTCTACAGATAAATACTGTAAAACAGTTCGCAAATTTACCAAACAATAACAACAAAAACGTAAAATTCTTGAAGAAAATAACCATAATACATTTCAGTTGAAATACCTATTACATAGCATAAATACGTGACTAACCGCAATTGAAATAAAATGTGAATTATTTTGTAGAAAAGCAAAAGTATGCTGCGAGACCTCCTTCACCTGCAGGGCGTTCTGCTCATCCTGGCGAGTGTTATTTTCCACCACAACATCCAACTCCGTACAACACTTCATATTACGGGCACGATTTGCCAGGCGCCCCGCGTGGAATGATCTTCGATCCTAGAGTAACTTCCACCCCAAAAACGCGTAACACCTACGTTCGTAGGTACTTCCTTATATAATTAATTTTTTTTACAGAAAAATCTCCATCGCCCTGTTTAGGATGTGGGTACTACCCTTCCCCCGCTATGGGTTATTACGCTGGTAACGCGCCGAGCTTTGGGCAGGAAAGTTATGCACCAAGTGCAAGAGCAGCATCAGCTGCAGCGCCTGTCGGTATTGGTAAATATGCCTGTCCAGCATCGACAAGTCCGCAAACTCCTCCGACGCCGTCTTGGTTATACGGTGGTGTTAGACCAACAAGTCCAATACACGACAGTACGGTCTCGTCGGGTGATTTTTTAGAATCGTCCCCGCAAGAATGTCCAGGGTTTAGACAATCTAGAAGCACTGCGATGGAGGAATATAGTACGTGCATTTGTTATCAAGACATAAAACATCATTATTTAATGGAAACGTTTATTCTTGAAAATTTCACAAAAATATTGTTTTCAGACTTCAATAGAAGAAATGCTTCAGATACGGGCTGCAGTGATGACCTCCTCAAGAACAACCAAAAATGTCCGACTTTGCGCGTAACTCCCATCCAAAGTTCGGTGTCATTTAGTATTTCCAATGAAAATTTCGCGGAGAATCGGCAAAGTATTAGTAAGAGCATAGAAAGTGAACTGATGGCTCGAGAAGCACAAGAAAGAAATCAGTTAGAAGCAGACCTATCCAGATGGCAACAGGCTAGGCGCAAATTGGTCATGAACACAGCAAACATGGGCGCTTAATTGCATTATAAATAAATAATTGTGATACGCTGTGTATAAAAAAAATATACGAGCATCTAATACACTGTATGTTCTGCAATATACATAAATCTGAATTTGTCACGTTTAAAATACTAAATTAATATTTTTATTTTTACCGTTTAATAATATTGAAAAACTACAACGCAACAAATGGAATAAATTTAAATATGGATGTCCAATCTGTAAACTTGGATAGAAGCTTTTTATTTTGAGCTTTCTTTCCATAGGTTGGAAAGACAATATCAGTTGTTGATCAACATTTTTGCACGGAAATTTCTGGATTTATGATGGATGAATCAGCTACGGATTTTGTTTGAATGTTGGATTGATGACGAATCCGCCATTTATCAAACTCTTTCCCCTGCTTTTAATGTTGGTGCATCGATGGATATTGTGGTGGGGGAGGTAGTTGTCAGCCTATCCCTATATACTTTACATAGATAGTCATTTATTTATTTAATATACACATATACGAATGTATACAGAGGGTTACAATGAACTTAAATATAGTTATAATAATTCATATTTTAAGACGCATCCACTAATTTTTCACAATCTTTAATTACTTTTTTAACATGTGTGTCCATTTCAGGCAAGGGCTTTCTACTTAATTTGTATGGACCTTCGTTTAGAAAATCTATTTCGGGTTTATTAAAGGATTCAGGCGAAAGATTACACACTAGCTTTTCTCACAGATACTCATGTTTTTGATTCTATGGTTTAGGATATAATTTATTAGTTTGTTCATTTTCTGTCGAAAATTTTGTTTGATTGGTTTCAAACATTTCCTTTCGAATCGGTTATGTCGCTATGTGTAATTTTAAGACTTTAAAGTGAAATATATTCTTACATCGATCGACTTTTTCAAACAGCATCGGGTACGGATCAAGCCTCTAAATACCTATATTTATGCTTTAAAAGATAGACCAATAGTTCGGAAAGGTGTAAGTAATATTACAATGACGAATTACGCTTCTAAGATATCATTGTCTCTTACAACCTCTAACAAACAAAAATTTATTCAATTTAGAAACATCTTTAAATTCCATTTTAAGTTTATCTACTTCTAGAGAATGGCAACTTAATAACGTGAAATCACAATTGCGTCTAATTCCCTCTATCTTAAGAGAGTAAATTAAAATCCGCTACGGAGCATTTTTAAATTACTATATTTCCCGGTTTTTTGAAAGTCTCTGTAAACTTTATTGATATTGAACCACTATACCACTAATATATGATCGAATTTATTCATCTGGAAAGTAGTTTTGCATAATTCCATAAAAAAATAAATTGGTTTGATTACATGTATGCAGTAGAATGGTGCTCAACATAAGCAAAGAATTTTTTACTACTATATTCTATATACTTATTAACACAAAAATGAACACATGTTTAAGTTTTTATTTTTTCTGTAATCCGTCTTCAGAACACTTTGTGGGAGGCATTGCTATTAAAGAAATATAATTAATTAATATAATCAATATACGTATGTAACCCTAAAACAACTTACAATTTTCAATGAATTTCATTAGATGCGCATGAATTTGAAATCCACATGATATCCGTGAACTTTATGTACTAATCACTAACCGTTTATTACTGCAATCCTACTACTCTGCACCGAATTGTAAATTTCAAACTGTCAAAATATGAAATTGTAGCACTGCGAACGCATAGCAGTTAGTACGCATGCGTCGTTCAACTCCGGATAGTTTCTGACTGCACTGCGAACAAAACTAATAAACCTGTACTATATTAATCACTACACTAACTAATTGTAACTAATAACACAAGTAAAATCTAGAGCAAAATTGACCAAACCAAACAAGCGCAAGCACCTGACTGCATCTGACAAGCATCAACAATAAAATGGCTTCCCGCACTACCGATTGTACCGGAAGTACACTAACTACACCGCCGCCTACCACCAGAAAGTAAACTAGAACTTGTATCACTCCACCTTAGATCATATATATTACATGGCTACCGCTATCACCATATCAGACTATATACGCTACTGCTTCCAACATGTATGTACATCTACGATTTTCGAGCTAATACTTTCTTGCTTATGAACATTATATGTAGCTATCCCTTATCTGACCACACGTGGACCCGGAAACGGAAACGCATACGAATTCCGTGCGATTTATAATGGGACGTATGCGATTTCACAATTTATTAAACAGGCATTAGACAGTGCCATTAGACTTAGGTTAGACTTCTGTCAATTTGTGGTTAATGTAAACTACTGTTGTCTATCAATCTGTATGAGCGAGCTATTTTATGTTGACATTTAAAAATTAGGTTATGCGTCAGAGCTGGTATTATCTCTGACGTATGTCAAATTTAATTCAAATTTCGCGCGCTTCTCACGCCGTGGTCCACACGTGGTCAGGTACGAATAAGAAAATACGAATAACCGTTGTTAGACAGAAATGCTAATTCTTTTTTATGTCTGTGATATGTTGGAAACATAGCGGTATTCATGTAATATATATGATCCAAGCACCCCACTCATAATTTACTGCGCCTTCGCCCCCGTGCCTACTTCGATGTTACTTTTGATTTTTTTAATTGGCTTATATGTTATACTTCTGTCAAATTGACACACGTCGTGACTTCTTCACTTGATAATGTGAATTAAAATTTAAATCGTGTTATAAGCTCAAATCGTCAAAATTTCTAGTAGTACGACCAAATTCGAAATGAGCCGAAAAATAATTATTCCCAAAGGTCTGGTAAATCCCAATGAAACAACCGTTATAGAAATACCTGAAGAATTATCCGATGAACGAGAACTAGTTGCATCCCCTTCGCCGTGTCCCCATGAGTGTTCACGGGGCCGAAGCAACTTCGGGAATGTTGAAACAGTCGACGAAGAAAATCCTTCGCCCAGATGTTACACAAATACAACGACAGAAGAAACTTATAGTTATACCGATCCAAGCGTCGGCTATTCAAGTCCTTTTAGCGGTGGTAGTTCATATGATACAAATAGTTTTGGTAATATGAACGGCAGCGGTTACGGATGCTGTCCACCCGGTACTAACCCAACCCCACCAGGTAGATCATACAATTTCGGTAGAGCAAGATCCCCAAGTCCTGCAGCTTCGGGCAGATCGGGCAACATTGAAACTTCGTCAAGTTATACAGATACTACTCGTTCCACTTCAGGATCATCTCGAATGGTTAAGAAAACATCAAGTAAAACGTACATGAGGCAACCGATGCAAGCAAATACTTGTGTCAAAGAATCTACTACAGCCCCCAAATCAAGAAATCAAACGTATACAGCCATGTATGATTCAAGTCCATTTAGCAGTGGTAGTTCATACGATCCAAACACTGTTAGTAATAGTTACGGGTGCACTTCACCAGATGCTTGTCCAAACTCACCTGGTAGATCATATAATCTCGGTAGAGCAAGATCTCCAAGTCCTGCAGCTCCAGGCAGGTTCGGCATCACTGAAACTTCGTCTAGCTATACAGATGCTACTCACTCCACCTCGGGATCATCTCGAATGGTTAAAAAAACAAGTAAAACATACATTAGGAAACCGATACAAGAATCTACTAATATGGGAAACGTAACTTGTCCCGGTGCCGCTAGGAATCGCAACAACATTTTAGGAGGATTACCAAGGGACTCTATGAGTTTTAGATCACCCGTAGCTGCTTCTACGCCTGTGCCGAGAGATCTAACTTACACAGCTATCCACGATTCGGGTCCTTACTGCACCGGTTCATGTAGCTTCGGAGCTAGCTATCCGGACAATAATTCATCGAGAAAAACAAATAATTTTGGTAGAACTCAACTCATAAATCCCCGTGCACTTTCTGCACCAGCTAGGACATATAACCGGTTTCCAAGTAACTTAGGTACCACTGAAACAAAAACTAGTTATACAGACACTACCAGATCTACCCCTACATCTAGAGTAGTGAAGAAAAGTAGCAAAACTTACGTGAGACACACGACACCTAGTAGTTCTGATATGACGGATTCTGTAAGTAGGTGTCCAGGAGCTAGAACTGCTGATAGTCCTTGGTTAGCTGGTGTTGGACATCCAACGGACTCCTTTGGTTTCCGATCGCCCCAAGCAGCGTCGACGCCAGTACCAAGGGATGAAACTTATACAGCTATATACGATTCTAATCTCTTTAAAAGTGATACATACGAGTCAAGCACTTTTGATACTAACAGCAGCTCATATGGCGGCGGAGGTAGAACTTATAATTTTGGAAGAACGCAAAGCGTATGCCCCGAAAGTTGCACTGACGAGAGTGGAACATCTAACGTTTTAGGAGGAATTACTCCGATGCCTCAGATAGATTCACCCAGTATGAGATATCCTCAAGCCGCTTCGACGCCAGTACCAAGGGACTTAACCTATACAGCTATGTATGATTCTAACGCTTTCAGAAGTGGTACTAGTTATGGGCCTGATAGTTTCGGCACTATCGATAGCACGTATCCAGGTGGTGGTGCTGGAAGAACGTTTAACTTTGGAAAAACACAATCGGTATGCCCAGGAGGTAGGCAATCAAGATCTACTACAAGAATAGTCAAGAAAAGCAGTAAAACTTACATAAAGGGCCCACCTAGTAGAAGTAGTGGAGGTCCGCCACTTGGTACAACATATTCAGCTGCACCTAATGGTGGGTGTTCACCAGGGTGTTCTTACCTCCAGAGAAGTTCATCGCCGAAAACAGGGCCAAGCTTAGTAAAGAAAACGAGTAAAACGACAACTAATACAACAAATTGTGATGGCTCCCAAATGAGAACGTCAGAAGAAGTTTCAACAATAGAACCATCACCAAGTGGTCAAAATCAATCCTTAATGACCAATATACAATCAAGATTAGAGGATATTGAAAACACGGAACGTTCGCGATTTTCGAACGATTTAAGATCTTATCAAGACGCAAGACGATCGCTAATGACTAACACTACATACACCTTCGGGGAAAGGAACGCAGATACTTCGCCGGCACGTAAACACCAATGCGGTGCCTCATGTCCTTCTAGAGGCAAATAAATCGGATCATATTACTGCTTGTCAATATGCTTCAGATTTTGACATCTTGCATTTCAAAATGTCTAGGTACTGTTTGACAAAATAAATTGTATTTCTCCACAAAATTTTGTGTTGTTTTTATCACATATTATGTGTTCTACTGCGCATTATGTGTTCGAAAAATCCTTGCGGTAGTAAGAAAAAAATAGAGTATCAAAAAGTGGTAATTCCAAGAGGCATGATTAATCCCCACGAAACTACCGTGATTGAAATTCCGACCAACTTGCAGAAACAGCCCGTGGTTGTGGCAAAAAGAAAAACCGAACCCACTCGCTCTTCCAGCAAATCAAGAAATAGTAGCAAGCAGAGGTATGATTCGTTTAGACCGAATCAGTCTTCATCACCAGTAAGTGGGTATTTGAAAAAATGTGACACTCATTTTTTAAATTAACAAATTTATAGATGAGTATGTACGAGCACAGTCCGTCACGGTCGTGTATGCAATTTAGCCAAATGGAAGGGTAATTTTCAGAAATGAAACAGACTTATCAATAAACAATAATAAAATAAATACATTGTTTTTGTAGAATGAAAAGTCCCGCTGATTTAGAAGCAACGGAAAGACAAGAGCGCGAACAACTACAAAGAGACCTCGACGAATTTCAACGAGCCAGACGAAAATTGTTAGCTAATACATCTCATCTTGTTAATGGAGAAGAAACTAAACAATCTGTTAGGTAAATTCAAAATATTCATGAGTTAAGGTTAATAATTGTCTTGCATAAGAGTTGTAGGCAGAGAAGGCAGGGCATGTTGAGCCTAGAGTTTGAGCTTATTCTGGGTGGTCATTTTGCATAAGAGTCATTTATATTAAAAGATAAGCAAGCGCATGCAGAGTGCCATCCTAAAATATGACATGCTTATGCTTTACATATTCGGTCTGGCTACAGCTCTGACCTCATCGTACAAGAAAAATAAATATTCAAATGCCAACACGTTCAAATATTACCTTAACTCTTTATCAGTAGTAACATATATGTTTCACTTTATTTTTAGGTCATTCCGATCAAAACATCATCAATATTATTGAAATGTTAGGGTAGGTATGCAATTACATTATACATTTTGCAATTAACTATACTATAACTCTTAAACTAACTCTTGGAAAAATAGTGAAGACAGAAAACATTGAATGATGATTATAGTACGGAGTGTGCCAGAAAAAACGGATACATGCGTCGAGGTGTTTTCTGAAGTATGAGATAATATTGTAATTCATAAATGAACTGCTTTACTGGCGAATTTGATTATAACAATAAAACTTAGATTTGATGAAACCTTACCAATTTTCTAGCCCCGTGAATTCTATCCGTTCATTCTGGCACAACAAAACAATCTTTTAACTACCGAGAGAAGTTACCTCCAAATTAACAACTTTGCAACTTCGTATTTTTCTTTAATACTCTATAGATATAAAACCATAAGCTCCTGACTGCCGTGTATCGCTAGTGTGCTACAGGGGGTAGGAGTAAATCGGGGAGCGGGTAGGGAAGAGTGGGATACAAATGCGGGCTGCCAAACCCGATCCGCCACTTCTGGGCTTCCTGACCCTGACACTGACAGTTCTATTCTGAAAGCGGCATTCGGGTATTTATTCTGGAGATTTTGCCTACGTTTGTTTCAACATTGTGGCTCAGTTCTTTTCAGGATTTCTAAACATCATAAAAATGATTACGTGTGGAAACTGTTTATTTCGAGCAATGTCTTGTCCCATTTATGGGCACCAGTTTCATTTTTACGTTATTCAGGAACGCGTGGTCAGTCATTTCACAGAATATTGGGATTAATATAAAGGGTTTATTGTTGGCCAACATATATGACTACAGTAGTATTATCAATTCTCTTACATAACATAAGAAATATATGTTAAATAGTGGAAGACACGGCGATCATAAATGGTCATCGGACGTTCGCATTAGCAAAATAGATAATTTAGAAATATCAGATAACTGTAAATCCACGGACATTATTAAAGATATTTACAATTATTCCATTTTATACAGATTTGCATGAAATGCAGATTTATTCTACAGAATTATATTAGCTTGTTACAATGATAATGTTCATGTAGGTATAGGATACGGTGGATTAAAATAAATTTAAGTTAAACAATACCCCTTACCACCTTGTAGAGTAAAGAACTCTGTATACGTATTTCGGCAACTAAGTTTCCATCCTCAGCAGAAAACCACAAAGGAGAGCAATCCAACTCTTAGAATAGTGGCGTTCTATCATAAAAAAGTATAGTCTAATTTTAAAAAAAAACTTGGCCATAAAACTATAAAACGGTTAAGGCCTATAAATAATTTTATCAGTTCATTTTATAGCCTACATCCAGTCATTTAATTTTTCATTTCAATTATTAAAATCGGCCTATAAATAAGGTCTGTACGGACTCGTCTTTTTTTTTTATAAGACACCTGTATATAGCTAAACGTCGAGGCGTAGACCAAGCAGATGAGGATGTGCAGTTAAAGTTAAAATTTGATTTCATAAAATTTCGCTGTGCATAAATTGCAATTAAAAGTGGACAACATTCTGACTGACTATTCTGCCGGTAAAATTGTATTACTTCAACGGATGAAATAGATACTGACAATATTCCTGCAAGTAAATTACCTTTCATACAATATCGAAGACAATTTCCAGTAGTCTCATTATATTTAAGGGGCAGACCTTCAATAATATTGGTATATACACACATCGATAGATGTTTAGTTATGGAGAGATTCATATACACCTATGTACATATGTAGCATTGTCAAGATGCCGATCAAAGACTGGTGTAAAAATATAAAATTCCGATCTTATTAAAAACATAGTTCATAATTCTTCAAATTAAATATTGTTATGTATAGATTTGGTTTTTCTTAACATAACACCCTGACGAATCGATCGGCGAAACCGCGAATGGGGAAGTACGATGGGGATTGGCGAGCGAAGTGAGCAGGGGTGGAGCTCTGTAGTTGCGATATGCCCAGCTAGCAGATTGACGTGAAAAAACGTTGTTTATGGGCATATTACCATTAAACGACTTCTTTTTCTCATCGTTCTGCTAGCCTGGATATTATGTTGTTAAAAATATACATGAGTTTTAAATCTTATTTCCGCTTTTTTCAATTCATATTTCTGGACAGATTATAATCATTATATTATAAATTACATGAATTTATCGATGAATTAAGATTTATTGATTTTTTTTCAATAGGGAGGTACTTTCGGGAACTACCGAATTGGCGACCATTCTTCGCATACATCTTCATTCTAAAACATTGTTATTTGTTTCAGGTTTGTGTTTCATCAATAGTATCAATAGTAAACGAGATTGTCTATATTATACGTCCAGATTTGTAATAAATATAATGTCCTTTTACATTACATATATGTTTGTTCTTTATTAAAAATACAAATACATTATGTTTGTTCATAATGAACCCTCGTACTACACCTTGAAAGTGTAGAACCTTCACAATACGATTTCGCAGGGAATATTTGTGGGGTCGCAGGTCTTGCTTTTCCTGATAACAGGGATCTCATTATATCGACTTTTCTAGCGCTAACAGCAGGGGTATGTAAAGATTGAAATTTCGTTGGGGGCGATAAGTGTGACCACACGGAAGCATTATGCACCTGAGAGTCCATAGATACACTACGGTCTTCCATGGAAGTTTCGACATAGCACATTGTTAAATCATGAGCAGTGTCGCACGGACATCCTCCATATTCCGACATTTTGCTAACGTTGTGGTGAATATAAGTTTATGATAAGTTTTATCACTAAAAATTTTGGACGTCAAATTGAAATGATTAGTAGAGACCTCTACACATAAGTAGCCCAATTAATTCATGTCAGTTTAGAAGTGGTTAAAAACTGAAACTGGCTGTTACAGCGTTGCCTAAAAATACCATTACACGGAGCAACAGTTCGCAACAGTTTTAGATTAGGCGAGTTCGGGGCGAGTTCTTAAATTCATCGATAATGTATTTAAGAACTGGCTCATTACTTCAAAAAATGTATCATATCAATTCTTTTTTATTTAATTATTTATATTCCCTTCTGATGCAAAAGATATTACTTTTAAATATTTCTCATGCAAAACGTCTTGCACGAAATAGGAGCATTCTATAATGAGAAAATATATATATTCAATATTAGGAATAATTGTTTTCCCATTCTCTGCCGACCTTGTGCTGTAACTGTTGTTTAAACGAATTAAAAAAAAATAATTACTAGTACAAAATACTTCCTCAGGACAAAATCACAATTTTACAGATTCGTGAACAAAATGTGAGGTTATGTAGTTTGTTGTGCTTGAAAAAGATTCACAGAGATGCCAATTTTTGACGTCGGCCCCAATTGGACTATATTTCTACTATTTTTGTCTTTCATGTAAGTAAAAATGTTTAGTAATTAAATAAGCTATAATTTATTGATACAGGGCCTAATAATTTTAGTACATGCACTTGAAGTATAAACTTTCTGTATCCAATTTTTTAAATTAAGGGTAAGTTTGATCTGGTAACGCTGTGCAGTCGATCTCAACTTTTAGTCCCTGCTGTCAGTTTGAGGTTGTGTTTATTATTATTGTAATTTTAAAATGTGAGAATCAGAGTAAAATCGGAACTAAGCAAATTTTGTAGCAAAATTTATATCGGGCTTTGGAATAGTTAGCTTAGATTGCAAGAAAAAATAATAAATAAAATAAATATCACATTAATTGTCAAGTAATTCAAAATTTTTGCAGTATGTCAAGTTGTTGCTAAACATGAATATTATTAAAAAGAAACATACCTTTTGCAATGGAAAGTAACGATTCGGACGAGTTAAATGCATTATCACCACAAGTATTTGATTACTGCCAGAAGCATTCGCAGACTCGGAATTTGTCTTCATATTTCCGAGGTGTAATTTCTAATTCAAATGGTAAAGTGGCAACTACCAGTGTGAGGCAAACTGAAGACATAGAAAGCAGTCAGCAACTACATCCTATTGGAGATGATGATAATAATGAGAACAACATTAGTACGGAGAATGTCATTGAGGACCAATGCCAAGTTTCTTCACCTAGTAGCAGTGTGATATCCAATCGTAAACTTGAATGGGATAATTTAGGTGACATAGGGTATGGTAATTATGTGAAACCAAAAAGTCTACACAAGAGTTTGTCATTACCAGTATTAACAACCTTGGACAAAATTAATTTAGCACAGAAAAACCTTTCTTTAAATGCAAAAGAGGGCTTAGGTGGTAATGGAGACAAAATACAAACTTCTTTGAAAGGCTCATCACACGAAAGCAGTAGCACTGATGGTAATAAAAAAGTTTCATCTCTTACATCAACAAATACTGCATCATATTCTAAACAGATTACTACTGTTAGTGATACTACATCGGATTCATGTTTGTCCAAATTCAAAACTGTAACAACTGAAACTGATCTTACTGACATTGAATATACTGTGCTTGATAATAATGTAATAAATCTTTCTCAAAAATATGTGGGGCTTCCAATGGCGGAATCTACACCAAACAGTGCAATTGATAAAGATAATTTGATTACCAAAAATATTGGCATCACAAAGCAAAAAACAAAATTAGATGGTGATTTTAGGAATGATCTGTCTGTAAATAAAGATGAGACATCTAATGTGTTACACAAAGAAAAGCCAGCAGAAATTGAACTAAAATGTGTTGCCACATGCTTGAGAAGTAATATTAAACATTTATCTCTTACAAAGCCTATTGTGGTAGAATGTTACAATTATAAGAAGATCTATGATAAAGATATACAAACTTCTATTTTAATAACACATAAAAAAAGTTCTGTAGCTACCCAGACGGAAAAATGTGTAGAAAATGATCAGATGGTAGATGCGAAAATATATCCTGTATATGATGAAAGGCGAGTTGTGGAATTTATTAAATATGGTGATTCTCCACAGGATGTTAGTGTAAGGTCTCTGGGTACAAACACAGGGTCAAGCAGAATTTCTCAGGGTGATAGTCTTGAACATCTTTATGATTCCAATCTTAGCGAACCATCAAAATATTCAAACAAATCCTCAGTTGATTCAAATAAAGATAAACACATATGTGGGGAAGGTAACTCAAAAAGAAGTGGTACTTCTGATAACGAAAAAACTATTAGTTGCATTATGAGTGACAATTCGTCGATAGCCAATTCTTTGACTGAATTAATTACTACTAAACTATCGAAACATGTAATTGGAGATGTTGAAAAAAGTATTGGTATTCTTCAGAAGTTATTGAAATCAAAAAAATACGATACAGTTACGAAACAATATTACGTAAAAAAAATTGTGCAAAAGATTGTTAACTGTAACTACAGCAGTGAATCATCCGCTAATTCTGAAGTACCCACTGAGACAACAAATGATAATGATAAAAATTCAGATAATAAAATAGAAAACTTCATTGAAGCATCTACAAGTAGAAACGAATATCAAGAGGCTGTACCTCAAAAGCCCATAATGGTTGAAGAAAATAAAATTATACCAAAGCAGAAACGCCTGGAAATAAAAACGTTTGCTACAGAAATCTTACCAGAAGAATATATTATGGATAGGGGAAAATGTAAACATACTTCGAAAGTGAAAGATGCAAGATTTACAATTACAGCGAATTATAATAAGATTAATCTTACTGACAATTTTCGCAATATTGGTGATACTACCAATACACTTTCTCCAGTGGCCACTTCTAATTCACCGATAGAGTCATCGAGCACATCGGATAAAACTAACAGTTTTAAAAATTGGAAAGACAATATGACTAAATCAGAAATGCTGTTGGAGGAAAAAATTAATAAAATACAAATAGGCGACGGCAGTTCAAACAGCTCAGAATTGTTAAATTTTGCGAAGAAGGAGCGGGAAAACCAAATTAATTGGATCAATAATGAAATAAGTCATTTGAACAAGCTGAAGGATATGCTTCAGAAGAAAGAACAAAAGTCGCAAGTTGATATTAAAGCGTTCACCGAACCTCGAGTTGAAGATATGACCAGAGCTAATAAAACCACGTCTGTTTATGTTATTACAACTCAAAAATCTAATGTGAGTTCAAGTAGTACTTATGGAAGTTCAGTTCGGTCTAGTGCAACTAAAGGTTTAGGTAAAAAGTGCGAATGTTTGTTTTCTAAAACCGGTAGTTTACCCTGCGATTCAAGCGATTGCCCATTATTGAATTTCGGCTCGGATAAATCTTTTAAAACAAATGATTTCAACAAGATGCTAAAGAAAGATATTCGCATGTTACCACATTTAGCAAATTTTCCAGAATTTCAAAGTGATAACGATATAGAGAATGCCAAGCTCATAGCCAATGAAGTATACCCTGGTCATACACCACATACTTCCGTGAGAAGGTTCGTGTTTGAAGTGCCACTGAATCTACAAAACGACCTGCTCAAAGAAAAATATGAGCGGTTATTGCGTGAACAAAAACCGGGTAAACCGTTTATACCGGAATTACCGGATTGTAACATAAATATGGATTCGCAAAACGCTAAACTCTTAGCTAGCGAGATATGTGAAGGACCCCGACCAAATACATGCGTCAGACGATATGTGTTTGAAATACCAGTTCGAGATGATGATGTGTATATCGGAAAATCTTCAAAATCAACAAGATCATCATCAACCAGTTATCGTAAAAGAGAATCGGCATCTTCCAAGTGTCTATCTTCCCAATCGAAATGCAAATGCAAGACTAAACAAGCCCCAAAATCATGCGTGTGTAATCAAGCAAAGGAATCGGCGGAAGAAGACGTTAGTACAGTCGAAATTGGCGTTTGTGATCTTAAAAGACGTCAATCCTCAGATGTTGTATGCATATGCAAAGTAGATGACGTTAAAAAGGATGAAAGGCTTCCATGTGATGTGTGTAAAAAAATTATCAAAACAGACATATGTCCAGAGTCTAGCAAAAAATATCGCGTTTGTGTTGGACAGATAGGCACTGCTGATTCAGATTGCAAATGTGAGTGCACCTGCGTGAAGTGTAAAAACAAATTGCATCATAAAGAGCGAAATACAAATGATGATTATTCGTCAAGTGATGATGCTTGGGGGACTTCAGAACGTAAATATAAGAAAGACAAAAAGCCAGGACATGAAAAGGACAAAAAAGTACACAGATTTAAAGGAATTGAAACCATAGATGGAGACAATGACATCCCAGACGATGATAGGTCTTCTATTAGAAAATCACATGCGAGGGGTACAGATCCTAAAGGGCAGGAATTATCAGTTCAAACTACGGTCGATGCTATTCACGATCATAAATTAAGCACAACAACAAAGGATGTAGAAATTTACGAAAAACCCACATTATCTTCTGCGAAACGTGGTATACATCTTATTATTTCCTGTGGTGAAAATGGTCACGTCATGGCATCGGATGGTAATTATATTGTTAAAGATATTAAGGATCAACCCAAAAAGAAGGATGAAAAATCTTCGGTAAAATTTAAAGACAAATCCGAAATAAGTTCTAGTGATATTCCCGTTGATAGTGATAAAAAACAACATAGTAAGCATGAACCTCAATCAGAAACAGATCGAACAATGTCTGATGATTTATCAAGTAGTAGAATGGTTAGGTCATCTTTGCCGATCAAACATAAACCTAAAACAGGTGCAGTTAAAACGACAAGGTATCACGATTTTTCAAGCAAACAAGCAAATAAACTTGCCTCGCCAATGAAATATAAAGTTAAACCTGGATTAGACAAGAAAGCAATTACATCTAATGATTTACCAAGTAGAAAAAAAGATAGGCTCTCCTCGCCTATTAAACATAAGCCTAAAGCTAGAACAGATCACAAAAAGACGTCTGATGATAAACGGAAGGACAAGCAGTTATCCTCAGTTAAACATAGACCTAAATCCAGAGTAGACGATAAAATAGTCGATTATTTAACACGTAAAGGAAAAAGTAAAACGCCATCACCAACTAACCATAGACCCAAATCTGGAACAGATGGCAAAACGGTGTTTTACTATTTGCCGGACGATAAAAAAGAGAAACCGTCATCTCCGGTCTCTTATGCCTACAAACTTGAAACAGGTGATAAAACTACACCTGATAATTTCGTAAGCTATGCAAAGGACAGGTCGTCACCACAACATCAACATACATTTGAAGGAGATGATAAAACTACATCTGATAATCTCTCAGGCGATATAGAAAGCAGATTATCGTCGCGACGTACACATAAATCTACGTTCGAAACGGATGATAGAACTACGTCTGATAATCTCTCGGACGATATACGAACTAGGTCGTCATCTCAAAGCAAACATAAATCTAAGTCAGGAGAAGAAAGAACTACGTCAGACAATGATCCAGTTGGTACTGATAAGTCAGTATCAATTAGATCTAGACCCGACAAGGAACCAACATCAAATAAAAACCAATTATTAAAAACTGACACAAAATCTTCTGAACAAAGAAGTTCAGAAGATCAAAGTGGTGCTACAGAAATGCTAGAAGCTCAATTTCCAACTTCTCAAATCTTCAAAATTCCAACTCAACCCATAGTAGAGCAAAAACGTCCTCTGCAAAATATCGTGTTATTATCTCCCGAAAAACCCCATCAACTTACTCAGAGCACAAATACGGATGAGATAGAGAGAGAAAGCGAGGGAGACCAATATGGAAAATTGACAGATGGTGAAGGGAAATATATTAGTGAGAGAAGTAAAAAGAGAGAGGCAAGGGAAAGCAGAAAGGATGAAGACGAGTCTACCAGTTCAAGCAGTTATCTGTCAGATTCAACCGACTCTAGTGATTCCTCAGAAAAAGTACCTCGCATATGTCTATGCTGTAATAGAGCCGAAGCAAAGTTTCGTTCTAAATTGCGTGGATTGCCCTATCAGTTAAATAACGCTCTTTGCGATCCCTGTTATATAACTAATCGGCAAGCAGACACTATAAATTGTAGACCACACTACACCTATCCGGGGCATGTTTGTAACTGCTACACGGTCATGAAAACCGAAACAGTTCGTAATATACAAAGGACTGTCCAAGAATTGGAAGATTTGGAACGTGATAGGGATTTCTGCTCTTGTTCATATGGATATAGAATGCAAAAATTTGGAACTAAAAGAGGGAAATATCAAAAATCTTTAGCGTACACATTAACGTTTGAAGACGTTGAAAAAAGTGCTTCGGACGAAGAAGATAAGAAACGAAGAAAGTCGCCTATGAATGAGATACGTATAAAAATTCCAAAATTTGTCAAGAAAAGTCACAAAGATAGGGTAAATCAGAAAAGAACTAAACACGAAAAGCGCAATCACCGACATCATAGAAAAGATCGAAATTCTAAAACTTTTACTTTACAAGTATGTTCTTGTTGTTGTAATGCTTTAACTCAGGACAGGTTTTATTGACCATTGACGTTTTAGGATCACCTAGTAGCGAATAGGCCAAATTTTATAGCTAGTGCCGAAGAAAGGCGTAAAGCGATGATCGAATTAGCTTATATGCGGGAAGAGCGATGTCAGAAATATAAACAATTGCTCGCTATGTCAAATGGAATTCTTCCACGGAGTAATATTCGTAATAAATCATTCAGTAAGTAAATTGTATTGTTTTATTGTGTAAGTTTTATTTTATTGTGTGTAATTTGAATGAAGGTGTTGGGGGTATTTTTATCATAAATAACATTTCTTATACAAATATTTTCGGCCCTTTCAATTACTAATTGTATAAACTAATTAATTTTATTTATATTGTCATATTTATATTTGCTGTAGAACCAAGGATGTTCACTTCTAAAGAAATGAAAGAGATGACTGCAAAACATTATAAGAGATTACCAGAAGTACAAAAGAGATTTGAAGACAATAGAAACGAGCAAATTAAAAAAGCCAATAAAATTTTAACAAATATATTCAATAAGGTAGGTTGCAACAGTCTGTGACAATGTAAAAAAGTACTTTTCCAATATTAATACACACAATAAAGTATGTATTTTGTTTCTATTTCAGAGACTGCAAGACTATACCTTGAAAGGAAAAATAAATCTTTCGACAAGTACAAGCGTAATCAAACTGCCTTCAGTGTAAAGTGTTTTTCAATTACAATTTAATAGTTTATAATATTCTCAATTTTATGAAAGTACGCATTTTTTATAACTTGTAAGTCTATTTTTAAATAAAATTTGTACTTTAGTATTGATTACTAATGCACCGGAAATATTTAGTATACACATTAATGCGAATTATCGGAGCCGATCTGACAGCGCGGACTCCCAAAATTGCAAGAATATGCTCTAATAAGAATATCGTATTCGATTGGGTGAATTACGGTAATTACTGGCGCCTGGCAATGTTCGATATTTATCTTACAAATTGACAAGTTAAAATGTCAGAATATAATTTGATAATACTGGGTGGGCCATCATTTTTTGCACTTTTGAAAATCAAAACGAAAAAAGTTGTCTGGCATGTATTTAATAGCATAAACATATTTGGGAGATATTAATCTCTAAATCTTTGACAGTCTTACAACCGAGACGAATGTATCCAGGACACCGACTATAATATCCTGAGATGACAGGGTAAAAGACATAAGGTTCCTCCGCCTAGTTGCGAAGAGAGTTCTTAGTAATTCACTTTACAGCTGTGTTAAGTCTACATAACAAGTAATTAAGATACATATATCTATTTGTAATTTAGAATTACTGAAATTATCTAGGTAAATATGGATGATGATAATTAGCGAACTGGAAGAATTTATAAGTGTATACTACTTTGCCTAACCTCTCCAAAAGTCAATGACAAATACATTTTCTGTGCGCATGCGTAGTCATATGCCACAATTCGAAACCGTTTCAAAACGGTTGCATTTTTGATTTTAGCTTAGCGAACGTAAAACTGATGACATAACAGGAAACCGCTTCAAAATCATGTTTCAAAGCTCTATGTCGCGAACAAACGCTTTATATTCATAATGTTTGGATACAAGTTTCTGTGATTGAATTTTTAAATCTTTACAGTTTAACAGTTATTTTGAATTCAATAACTCTATAACTTAATGCAGATCAAGAATTGAATAAAACAAAAATAACAGAATAGTCAATTATATTCCGATTTTCACGCACCAACTGAAAGTTATGACACTAGAATATTCTGTAGTAATGATAATAAGCTTATGATTTAAAGTCTATGTCTTAAATGGTCCAAGGTAATAACTGGTAATAACCCGATAATAAGAGACGGATGTTTAGTGTTGGTTTCTAGCTGAACGCTAGTGAAGGATATAAGAATATTTTATCATTGAAATCTATGGTACGTGATTTGTTACATATTTTATTTATCTCTTAAACATTAGATTTGTAATGATTTGCTTCGTGCGTTAAAGATAAAATATATTAAGTGTTGAAATAAATCGGTAAACACAAGTGTAACGTACATAACCTCAATATGGGCAAATTGGAACACATACAAACTTTATCAAAGCATGTTGGTCGCGTTTGGAATGTTGCGTGGCACCCAAAAGGTGAGCAATTAGCTTCTTGTGGCGAAGATAAAACTATACGAATTTGGGCCAAGGAAGGCTCTAAGTGGGTGTGCAAAGCTATACTTACAGACGGTCATAAACGAACTATTCGAGAAATTTCTTGGTCGCCTTGCGGAAATTATTTAGCTTCTGCAAGTTTCGATGCAACAACATCAATTTGGGATAAGAGATCTGGTGAGTTCGAATGTAATACAACATTGGAGGGACATGAGAATGAAGTTAAAAGTTTATCGTGGTCGAAATCTGGCCACTTATTAGCAACTTGTAGTCGAGATAAATCAGTTTGGATCTGGGAAGTGGCCGAGGATGATGAATATGAATGCGCTGCTGTTTTAAATGCACATACACAGGATGTTAAGAAAGTAAGTAAATTTGTATATACTTTTATAATATAGGGAAACATTATTTGTGTATCTAGGTCGTATGGCACCCGACAGAGGAACTATTAGCATCAGCATCATATGACGACACGATAAAATTATTTAAAGAAGATAAATCAGATAATGATTGGATTTGTGTTGGTACTTTAGAAGCCCATGAAAGTACAGTTTGGAGCCTATCCTTTGACACAGAAGGTACACGATTAGCTAGTTGCGGTGATGACAAAACACTTAAAATATGGAAACAATATAAACCTAATAATCCAGAAGGCATACCAACTGTAGATAATGAAAGTACATGGAAATGTGTGTGTACACTCTCTGGCTATCACACAAGAACAATCTATGATGTCGATTGGTGTAAGCAAACTGGGCTTATTGCAACAGCTTGTGGTGATGACATAGTTCGAATATTCAAGGAGGAAGAGAGCTCTGACCCTAATGCACCTTCTTTTACACTTGTGAATTCGGCAGAGAAATCACATAGTCAAGATGTGAATTCTGTCAAGTGGAGTCCCAAGACGCCTAGACTTTTAGCCTCTTGTAGTGATGATGGGGATATAAAATTATGGAATTTTGTAGAATAAAATTGTATTAACACCTTGAAATATTTGCTTTGTACAAAATATAAAATGTTTTTGGATTAGCTTTTAATTTATAAATTAAATTAACAATGTGCTTATAAAGTGCAATACTATATTTATTCTAATGGGCGCCGCGGCGTTTAATGATTTAGGGCATCTATTTTTTTGCCGGGTTTAAAAGAGGTGCGGCATTTATTAGAGTGCAGCGTTTATTTCGAATCAAACCAAATCCTCATTGTTATTATTTATTCTTACTATCCATCTCAAGAATTTATTGCAACTTACTTTCGATACACTGCGCACTTCGCATAAAGCTGCGGCGTTTATTTCATTCTGCATTATTTTCTTGGGGCGGTTATTGCAATAGCGGCGCCAATTAAAATAAATACGATATATGTTCATTAAATCAGTAAGCAGTTACATTAGCCATTGCGTTTGTTATATAAAATGATCCAAAAAGTTTATTTAGATTAGCTTATAGTGTGATTATTAGAAAGGGAGGAATAGTAAGTGGAACTTTAGAAGTTTAGGTTACTCTAGGGAAATTAATTTATGTGGAAGCTATGATTTGCAACAATAATTTGAAAAGTATAAGTTTTCTTTTATATAATCTCATTCTTTTTAGATTAAATGCATTTAAGAACCATATTACAAGCTTCAATTACTGTCAGAAATCATTTCGTACATAGGATAAATATAAAATTTAATTCTGTGCGATATTTTGCCGCTCAATATCAGTCACCAACACCTGCACCAAGTATGGCCGAGAAAGCATCAGGGAAATATTTGTCGGACATCTTAGGAAAATTAGAACAATTTGCTCCTTTAAGCCTTGCTGAAACTTGGGATAATGTCGGCTTACTAGTTGATCCATTAGAAAATACCCTGATTCAGAGTATTTTATTAACTAATGATCTAACAGAAGATGTTATGGAAGAAGCAGTTAAATTGAATGTTGGGCTTATTATTACTTACCATCCAAACATATTTCAAGGAATGAAAAGCGTTACTGGCAGGTATATGTAATTAAGAAAATGTTTTCATGTTTTACATATCTATTTGTTTTAGAACTTGGAAAGAAAAGCTTGTAGTGAACGCCATTAAAAACAAAATAGCAATTTTCTCTCCTCATACTTCATGGGATTGCGTTTTGGGTGGTGTTAATGACTGGTTAGCTCAGTCTTTGCCGGTTGATTTGACAACAAAAGTGCCCATCAAGGAAGCTCTAACCGATCCACGATTCGGCGCAGGTAGGAAATTTTCACTTACAAGGTCAATTTCCATAAAAAGCGCTGTAGATTTGATAAAGGAACACATAAATATTCCTCATTTACGTTTGGCACTGGCTAAAGGGAAAGATGAAGGTAAGGGCGGAAGTTTTTATAGTGTCTCTCTCTAACAAATCTCTATTACAGCTTCTGTTATATCTACCGTCGCTTTGTGCGCTGGATCTGGAAGTTCTGTATTGAACGGCGTGGTTGCCGATTTGTATCTGACGGGAGAAATGTTACATCACGATATTTTAGATGCAACGCAAAAGGATATTCACGTAATTCTGTGCAATCACAGTGATTCTGAAAGAGGTTTTTTGAGTAGCTTTCGGAATACCCTTGAAGAAATGTTGGAGCATAATGTTATGGTATATGTCTCTCAAATTGATAAGGATCCCTTGAAGACTGTCTGATTCCAAAAAAGATTGTAAATAAAACATACGTTGTTCGCAATTGGCTTTTTTCGCATGAAAATATGTATTTTCAAAAAAACTTTACTTAAGAGAAAGATAATTGTGATTATGAAACATTACGTTCCTACATTTGATTTTGCCTTCAAATTTTACCTGCAAAACTGATGTAAAATAATTTATCTTAATGTAATTTCTAAGCAATTTTAAGCGCTCACTTAAACTGCTAAACTTAAAAATAGAAATTGAGTTTTATGTCTGATGCGTCATCCATTGTCCTTGTATTATAGTTTCAAACCAACTTTTATGGTTATAAAAAAGATACTATTTGCACTAAATAATTGTATTGTGATAAATTACAAAACCAATAAAATCGCGAATGAGGCCTTATCTTTTTATACTACCTCCACATTAATGTATTTTTACCTTAATTATTAATTGTTCTTAATATACTGCGTGCCTACAGTGATACAAGGCAAGTACATTTTCATGTTAGTATTTTTATTTGTTGATGGTTTGTGACACGTTGTATTAAATGTTAAAAAGGAAATAATTATATATCTCTACAAGTTCAATATATAAAGCTCTATAAGAAACTTTGGCAGGAAAACCTGGATGCGATTCTAAGAGAAAAATGTTATATGATCTTATTTTGTTTCAAAGTTATAGCGTTAAAGATTTAAATAATATGGCTTATTTCATGATTCATGAAACAACAAAAGAATCCCAAAAATTATATTTGTTGGAAATGAAATAATTATCACAATGACCGCGTGCAATGCTTCAATTGTTTACACGTTTGGTATGGGCTTTTCATTTATTTCTATACATTTTATAAATGACCGTTTAAACGGAGATATGTACAGAATTCTTTTGTAAACCATACTATTGCATTTAATTGGTGATGTACCATTTAATATCACTGGAGAGATGTGGTATCAGCACGATGTTGCACCACGGCATCGTATTTCGGCAACTATGTAGCCAAATCAGTTTCTCTGGGCAAGATAAAACCTTGGAAGATATACTCTTCACCAGATCACTAGTGGAATAACGTTATTATTCCAAGGCTAACACTTTTTCTTTGTAAGTTCTATTGAGGATGGCAACTTAGTTGCCGAAATACGCATCCGGACTCATTAAGGTGGTAAGGGTTTTTTTTTTAATTATAGTTCTACTATTTCAAGATACCGTACCTTATTATTAAAAAGGATACCGAGAAAGCAAAAATGATTGTCATGTCTGAAGTTGCAGTAAATGAATAAGAAAAAGACAAACAAATATATATAACAGGTAAGACAATGGCTGCGTTCGAAATACACAAATCGCTGCTCCAACGTTTACAACGCGTTCGTTTAGTGGTTCTGAACGCTAATTTCTGGATTTGTTGTGATTGTGGTGACAGGCGGGAATTTGTGTAATAAACACTTTGGGGTTATAGCGTTACTGTGATTTTATCTATTTTTTTTTTCACCAAAATTTGCTATGGAGAATGAAATTCTTTTTTTTATAGAGGACGATTATACCTTAGAAAATTCATATGATCAATTTTATGAACATACTAGGATGTTTCATTCGTTTCTGTTGCATTATATAATGTAATTCGTATTCATACGATATTTCGAAATAAGCCATTTCTTAAAACCGTTATAATAGATGTAGGTAGGTATAGGTCATGTTTTCCGCTGTATTTCAAACGTAAATAAAGCAAGTTTCATACCCGTCCCAAGCAGAAAAATTCAAATTTGTCGCAATTATTTTTACTAACTTCAACTTAAGGACATTACAATACCCATTAATACAATACAAAATTGTAGGTAATTTTATGATTTAATGTTGAGGTTACTAAAAATAATTGCGGCAAATTTGAATTGTGCTGCTTGGGGTTGGAAAAAATAGCGTCCGCTTAGCAAACATGTTGTATATAACGCTAGCGTTCAGAGAAAAACTACAACTACTACTACCAGTACATGTTTAGTAAGTGGACGCCATTTTTTTCAGCAGATATGAAACTTGCTTTATTTGAAATACAGCGGAAAACATAATCTATATCCATTATAACGTTTTTAAGAAATGGCTTATTTCGAAATCTCGTAAATATGAAGGAGCGTTATACAATGTAACAGAAACGAATAAAACATCCTAAAATGTTCATAAAATTGATCGAAGTAACTCTTTGAGGGAATATTACGAGGATGTATTTGAAAAAAATGTGATTCTCCATTGCAAATTTAAGTGAAAAAATTAGAAAAATACACAGTAATGCCATAACCTCAAATTGTTTATTATACAATTCCCAGCTGTTACCAAAATCACAACAAATCCTGAAATGAGCGTTCAGAAACATTAAACGCGTTGTAAACGTTGACGCAGCGGTTTGTGTATTTCGAACGCAGTCAACGGCCAATTTTCACCTATATTCTAGTGGAATTTTAACACACCTCTGAACGTCCTGTCGATTTGAAAATTTGCGTACTTGTCTGTCATCCAAGACAACTAAATAAACACGCACTTTACAGCAGATATGATTATGGATTATTATTAATAGTAATTATTTGTTAAAAATATTTGAATGGTATCAACATTTATGATAAGTGTGGCGCCACTAGTACAGCGGCCACAAAATGATAATTCACCATTTAGACGACCGATGGCGTCGGTGTTGTAATGTTTCAAAAAATGATAGCTTAGCGTTACCCTTGTATAGAAATTAGTTATTATATGTTATAATTTAAATCCATAAGAAAGTTATATTAGAAAGTCAAAAAACGAAATGAGTAAATAAAAAAAGCATAAACATGGATTATGATCAAATAAATATATATTTGAAAAAATTTAAAAAGAATTCTGCACAAGCGTATCACACCCTTCTTCAGAAAATTATAAACACATTCGTGGTGTAATTCTTTAGTAATTTTAAGTATGAACATTTGATCTAAAATTTTCATAGAACAATGTTTACGATAATATTACTTAAGGGAGGAATTATAACTGCATAATTTATTAATCTGTTTATTAAAGGCTTCTTGATTTTCGGTGATTACCATTTTGTCATATTAGTTGCATAAATCTGATTCTAATGATTCGAGCTATACGCATGTGGATAAATTTCTAGAAGTTTAAAAAGTTGTAAGCTTATGTATTCTAGGTGTAGATCATGTAGTGTGTAAGAATGTAGCGATTACATTGTTACCTTTTATTTATTTACATTGCAATAAGTATATTTTGATGATATATGTATGTATATATCAGAGAAAACTCAGCAATGAAATATTCTTAAAGTATTTTAACAAACAAAAACTTTTATGTTCAATTAAAAGTTAGAACACAACACATTTTTATATACTTGCTTTATTTCAGGAAAATAGATGACTGTAACTCTAAAATTAGATTTTACAATCTAATACATTCTCGGGCACGTACGACATAAAAACGTTTTATTCTTTCTTAAATTTTAGTCGTTTTAATGAGAAGGAAATATATTCTAAAACTATTTCGCCTAACGTGACAACAAATTTCGAGCAGATTTACTTTAGCCTAAAAATTAAGTTTACGTTCAAATGAACTGTTTTCACTCAATATCCCTTGTAAAGCGTTTTTTTATATTATAAATTAAAAACTGATTTGTGTTCATGACAGATTTACCAACATTTAGGTAAATATATTTTTGATAATTGATTTCCGTTTTTTGTGTGTTTTCGATAAGAGGATGGTTGTCACTGACCTATTTTATTACAAAATGATTGCTTGATATAATTAAACAATTAGCAGATATCCTATCACGAATTAATCCGCTAGTAAATAGATTTATGATCAAGTTTCCAATAGACATATTCATTAGCTTAATAGTGAATTAACTTTTAATTTGAATAGATTCCCAAGCATGTTGATCAGTTAACTAAATCAACAGAATAAGATTAGCCAAATTTCATGAAGAAATTAAATGCAAGAACTTGCTACTACCTATCCTTGTATATACCAGGCTACTATTCTCTTTTTATTATAGTAATCGATCGTGTTATAGCGTACTATACCATCAACTTCCATTTGTTACCTGATAAATTAAATTATTCCAATTAATTAAGTCGATATTTTAACGCCCGCATATGCGTGTTAGTGAAAAAAAAGTAGATCTGAGTAGATTAAACATTACACTCCTTGGTCTGCCTTGGTCGTTTGGGTCCTTTGGGTGACACCATTTTTAACACGCATGCTCGTCGAAGTAATTACCTGTTATTGCAGCCCTTGTTAGGTCAACGCAAACATTACCTATCAAAAATGTAAATTGAAATCGTATATTGAATGTTAATAATAATAATATGAGTTATCCATTAGTTTGGAACGATATTTTTTTGTAGTAGAAACCCAACAGCTGATTCTATCGACGTTAAATTATTGGGAGAGTGGTGGCAGAAGCCAAGGAACGTGGGCAACCTCCACGACCGTACGAGTTTTAGCTGAACATATACATGGATATGGGGAGAGAGTCACGTGTTAGCGAACCGACACGTGCAAATTTCTTTAACGAGCGACTTCATGTGTGACGCGAGAAATTTTACGCGCGACTTATGTCCGTTTCAGTTGTGACCACATTTACAAATTAGGTTTTCCCGAAAAGCAACAAGTGATGGGCGGTGTTTTATTTTAATGTGTCTCGAACAGTGCAAGTGAATAACGGGTATAATTTGTGTATTGGATCGTTACGTTATTAGAATCTATAGGTAAGTAACCGGCATGTTTGCCGGTATATATAGGACGATTGATTTAGTAACTGTCAAAATCACTGTAATTATTGTGTTAAAAAGGAGAACACTTACTATTTCAAAATGTGTCCACATTTGTGATATCAAGTCAATTTAGAAATAAGAAGGTATAAAACAATTTTCTTTATGTGATATTTTTTTACTTGTATTGAACATGCTTTGCGTCATTTTACGGTAATGGTTCAAATATTGTTACATGTAATACGTGTGATAGATACGATACATAAAAACTTACCAACTTGGTCGCTTTTCTACGTAGTTTCGTAGAAATAAACATCTAGCTACCTCACCTCAAAGTTGATTTTTTAGGAAGTAATCCATATTTAACCGCATGATTATCACAACTGATCATATATGCTTATGTCAAATTACAACAAACTGTCAAAATAAGTAAACATAACTTGTTTTTCTTGGTGTGACATTTAGAATGTTGTGATCTTGAGAACATGTTATCCTTCAAAAACAAAATCCATAAGAAACTTAATTTTTCATGATAATTCTGATAAAGTTTCCAAGATAATAAATTTCGGTTGTTGTATTTAGTGATATGTCAGTATGGTACAAATGAATATTCTAATAAGAATTAACCCAAATTCATTTCCCTTTGCAATCTGAAATAATTATATTTTCAAAGTACAATTAAAATAATATACAATAAAACACTGGCTATATAACTTAAATACTTTGATTGCATATCTAAATAAAGTCATTGTTCCAATACTACTAGCACGTCACTGGGCTTTAGCCGCTAAAGTGAAGTAAATGATGAAAATTATGGTTAATTCAAAATATTCTCGAATTGAAGGGATATTTAAATAAATTATATAAATTTATATAATCGATTAAGCAGTTGTTCATATATTTGAACTAATGTTCACCTGCAAATTAAAAGGAACTACACAGGATTTATGAGAAGTGTTCATATTGCTCTTATGTCCGTATAATATACATGTTTCAAATGTCTACATGCTATATGCTGTATTTATATACTGGGGTTTTTTCTTTTCGTTACACATACATTTTTCCTGTGTATCGTCAAGGAGTAAATTGTTAAGGTATTAGTGACATAGCAAACAGTTATACACCAGTAAAGGATTTACCTGTAATATATTATTTTTTAAATTATCAAGTTCCTATTGAGAGAAAGAAAACAATTTTTTATGTCAAATATTTCATTAATAATTTTTTCATTCATCAATCACCAATAAATACATTTTATTGAAAAATAGAGAATTTATTTAAATTATGGACATAACCAAATTCTTGTTTAGCTCTGTTTTGGCTGTAGAAATAATACCAGATGCCGTACCAGATTCTACTATACTTTCGTAATAAATTTTAACAGTTTCATAGTAGATTAAAAAATTTCCTGGTATGCTGAAAAGTTTAATTTTTCGGTACAAAAAAATAAATAAATTATTGTAGATCCCTTAGAATAGATCTGTTACGAGTGTTATCGCCACGTAATAGCACTGGCGATGCTGTCGAAGTTTCACGTTCGTGGCATCGTAAACATATAACTGGTTGCCTACTATGTCGTTAATACATTGACAATTTATATAGGAGAAAAGTATGTGTAATGAAATAAAAAGACCCCGGTATGTAGATGTAGAACGTAGGTTAGTGTCGTTGTATGTGGCCATACACCAAGGTCACCAACCGTTTTATTGTGTTTGTTACGGAAATGCATTTTAGACTGAAAAAAAAGAGTGAAATGCCCTATGACATGCTGGATTTTAAAACACTTATTCATCAATAAAATACGCATCCCAAGCAGCAAAATTCAAATTTGCCGCAATTATTTTTAGTAACTTCAATATTAAAGCATGAAATTACCTACAATTTTGTATTACATCAATGGGTATTTTAATATCTTTAACTTGAAGTTACTAAAAATAATTGCGGCAAATTTGAATTGTGCTGCTTGGGAGATGTTCGCATTATTAAGCTATTTTGCAGTTGCGTAGTTGCACTAATCTGTGGTTGCACTGTATGCATTTAAATTTTATCGAAATATACAAAAAAACCTTAATAGAAAAAACCAGTCCAGTACATCAATTGATTGAGTTACACTTGGTACTGCATCGACATTATCTATCTGTGCCAAAATCTGCTTTAACATGAATGTTCTGTAAAACATATTAAAGTTTTTGATGATGCCTTGATCTAAGGGTTGACATAAAGTTGTGGTATTAGGCGGAAGAAAAACTATTTTCATGTTTTTCAAATTTAAATTTGGGATGAGATTCTGCTCTAAAATGTGATATGGTACACTTTTGCATTCAATTCCGGTTAAACTCTTTCATAATGTCATACGCCATCCACGCTTTCCTATTATATTTCCAATCTACAGGTAACGCTTTAATAGGAAACTTCTGAAATGCTCAAGGTCGGCTGATTTACCAATCACCAACAATTTTTCTATTTGTCTGGCCATGTTTACACAGTGCAAAATTGTTAATGGATCTTTACTCAACTTTCCATCTCAACTTTTTCCTCCTTCTAGGGCGAGTGTCTTATTAGGGAGGGCACGAAAAAACAATCCGGTTTCATCCGCGTTATAAACATTTTTGTACTATACGTTTGAAATTATACACCTATACATATTTTCTGCCCTGCGTGTGAAAACAGGTAATTCCTCTAATGTATACAGCTATTCTCCAAATATGCTGTACGTTTATCAGAGATTATTTTGCTTAAATTGATTGATTTTTGTGTCCGTGTTCAGTTGCTATTGTATTTAAAATGTAATAATTAGAAACGATACCAACAAAAGTGTCCGCTTAATAGAGGGGTCCGTTTAATGGAGTTGTCCGCTACTAGAGATTTCACTGTATATTGGACTTATTATTCTTAGTGCATACTTCCTGTAGAAGTTATTCACACTTCCTGTAAGTGCTACATACATATGTATGTAGGTAGAATGTGATACCAACATTATGGTTACACTTATTTGAAACATAAGACCTTCTCAAATAATTCACATACATTAAAATGGTTTTCTATTCCGTGATTCCAGAAATAAACTGTAAACTCTAAATTTTAAATTAGGCCCTCATTTAAAAAACTATACAAAACAATAAGTACTGTAAACATCAATTGCAAAACAAATTTAGTTTGATAAAGCGGGCGAAACACACGATATTTTGTTAGTAATATGATTAGTTTTAATTGATTGATTAATTATGAAACAAAAAATCATGTGTTCTAAAAGAAAAGTATTTCACCTATAAATGCCGACGCTTTAGTAAATAGAGATATTGAGTTCGAAGTTGGGTGTGTATTTTGTTGGATTAAGCACGAAATTAAACATTGTAAGTTAGTCTTGTGTAATTAATTCTGTTTGACTTTTAAAGTGAACTAGTTCCAGCAGGAAAAAAATATATTATGGACCGTGTTTTAAAATTGTAATTGACTGACTGTTTTTCTGTAAGTTTAAACTAAATAGTAACTAATTCATGGTAAAACGTATTAAGCTATTTTAGTATTTTTTTTTTAATGAAAACCTTAACGAGGACGTATTGTGGACTATTAGCAAACTTCGATAATACGTACTAATAGAGCGTTAATTGCAAATTTATCATGCGTGGCAGCCTATAGCATATATCTACATTATACCTATATGGTTTATTGTAATTACTTTAAATGTAATGGAATATCATCTAAAAAATCCTCACCGATTGAGTGAATAAGCTGTAAATTGGTTTTTGGAGAAAATAATTCTTGATAACTACTATGTGTTCGTTTGAATTTTTAATATTCCTCAAAACCAACAGATTTTGAGTTAATAATTTCATATCCACATGAGTTCATCAGTAAAGAAATTTAATGTTTAAGTGCTGTTGAGAAATTTTGTGACCAAGTATTTTAATATTTCAATAAAGAATATAAAATGTTTCTATTCCCATTAAAGTATTTAAATTTAAATATCGAGTTGTTTAATTAGCGGGTAGATATGGTGTATGTACAGGTACTAAGCTAATAAAATAAGCTGCTCTGCAAACAACATACTTATATATTAAGATTATCTCTGTTTGCAAATTTTTGGGAGGGTCTTTCAAAGGCACACGGCATGTCGTAGTGTATTATCTAACATCGGCAATACTATTTTACATGAATTATTTTTGGAATGATGCTTATCACAACGCATCCAAATCCTACCAGAATATGCTGGCGTATTGAATGTAATACTATCAAATAAAATGTTTGGAATTCAATTGATATTTTTTCTTATCCGTTCAGTGGCTATGTGATAATTGTTTTTTTTTAAATTTACCATCGCTGCTGCATTTACATATGTACATATAAATAATTAAAGGTCTTCTGATGTTTTCGCGGTTGTAAAATGTAACATTGGCTGTTCGAGTTTTTTACCCGCGTGTCGAATTGGTTCCTCAAAGAACTTCTATCTACTCGACGTTTCGACAAAATCTCATTCGTCTTCATCTGGGGCTGAACTATTCGTATGACAGATTTTTTCCAACTTTAATCTCCATGGACGTCAGGTGTTGGACGTGTGACATTTAATGTCTGTAAGGGCGTTTGTACTTTGCTGTTCCTAAGTGAAGATTTCATGTTGGTGGCAAGCGTCGTGCATCATCTCGTTTGTTCATACCATTCGGTTTTTTTCGATTTCTACGGCTTCTCGTATAATTCTTGTGCGTAAATTAGTACTTTTCATTATTGTTTTTGTTTTATCGAAGTCTATGGTATGTCCTGTGTTTAATACATGTTGTGCTAGCGAAGAAGTAGATGTCCGATTTCTTACCGCTATCTTGTGTTCTTCTGTCCTCACACTTATTCGTCTGTTAGTCTGTCCGATATACTATCGTGGCCATATGTATTAGACACTCCGCGTTTTACAGGATTGGTGAGGAAATATTGGAAATAAATTAAAACTACATGCACAGAAAAGGTTTTTAATGACAATTTATTGATAATATCAATGTTTTGTTGATCCAACATGTGCCTGTATTACAGCACGGATCCTGCGTGGCATACTTGATACAAGATTATGACACAGTTGTGGAGGAAGCTTCTCCCATTCTTCCAAAACTT
>JARFOC010000210.1:601936-644517 GCA_031763485.1 Osmoderma eremita | reverse complement strand
ACACACAAAATGTCTTTATTCTTTTACTTTGCAACTGCACTCCGTTACAGACACTCGCAGAATGAAGAACCATAAAAAAAAATTCTTATAGCTATACTACTATCCCATAACAATGTGCAACATTGTTTCATGAAAACATTATTGTTACCATCTTATCTACATTTATCCCTGCTGCATTTCTTAGAAATAGATCCGTTGGAATAAAACCGAATTTTTGCAAGGGTGTCTAATACATATGGCCACGATAGTATGTCTGTGTGCAGTACTTACACGGGATTTCGTAAACACCTTGGTCCTCTAGGCTTCAGAGCGTATATTGCTGGACTGTACATGTCATATTGACATATTGACAATTTACGTTTCATTTATGTAATTGACGTTTTGTTAGAACAGTTTCGACAGAAATCTTTGTTTTATAGTTGAATTTATTAATTTGGTTTAGTTTGCTTTATAATTTTATATTTATTCTCTCTTTGTTTACTATGTGCAAGCATGCTGATTTTTACTATGGAGGAAAAAGTGCAATACTAATTCCAGATTATTCTTAGAAAAATATATGAATTTAAAAGCAATTTTTACAAAATTAGTGACTTTGCCGAGGTTCATGCTATATTACACCCTGCATATTCGCCTACAGAATGCGACTCGACAATGGTTCATCAACTGTCAACTTCATATATCTAATTAAATTTTGCGCCTACGATATATACGTATATATGTATGGCGAGTGCACGCACTCGTGCTGAGCATAGGGAGCCTAATGTGTCGGACAAGGAATGTACTTCTCCGATGTATCTATATATATGTATTAGATATCTATTAGATATTTATTAGATAAACATGAAGCTAGCTATACATTCGCCAGCATCCGCGCAGCAGAGTAATGCGTATTCTGTTTTAATAAACTGAAACATCTAGCCGTTTCTTTTACTGAGCTTATCCGTAGCTGGCAAGAATTCACTCTGTATATTTGCAATCCATATATTTTTTTGCGACGATTCTTGAAATGAATATTAATTTTAGTATACTAATACATAATTCTTCATAATTTATTTTGGAGGTACGTTAGTGCTGCACCTTATTTTGCCAAGTTTGTATCCGCAATATTTTATCTACATCTGTATTTCTAAGTAATGTATACCAGTATGTTATGTATTTATATAGTAATAAATGTGGAAATATTTTAGACACGTCTCTAGTCATGCCATTTATTAGTTTTTCGAAATATGGTATAAAACTTATTATTGCATATCTTATCAGTTTTTTTTTCGCCGGAAATTACCCACAGATATTTCCTAATAAACGCCGGAACGATTATAACCAAATATATCAACCTACGTAGTATTTATGTTTATAATATCTTTTCTGAAATCGTCAATTAATTCTCTCGTGATTTCCAGTTAAATACTTCCATGGATACTTCCTTCATCGACGATCTGCCAAAAGGACCTTTGGATCATTACAGGTCTCAAGCGAATTTTAATTGGAAAAAGTTAAAATTAGTATTCGAAGAACCAGATTTTTTAAAGGTCAAGGTATGTTACACAAATAACCTCTATAATCCTAGCATTTGAGATTCCCGATGTCGCCTGTTTTAACTATGCCGTTGGGAAGGCCCGAAAGTAAGCGAGAGTGGTAATTATTGTATTCTCATTATTGACCAAAAGTTTCTTTTTTTGGATTATAGCTATCACTAAGCTATACTTTTTAAAATTTTGTACTATACGTTTTATAGCATTTGTCAGCGGTTTCTATTTCTCTGTTTACCGTTGAGCGATTGTTACATGCTCTTGATATTACTTTGTTACTTAATCCATAGACAATAAGCAATATTGCCAGTTTTACTGTAACTGCTTTTATGTCATCTCGGCCATGGCTAACTTGACAAATTTTTTAGAATGTAAGAAAATACCGTGCTATCAATTGAATTTATTAATTATAATTGGAGTAGGCTTTGTGTTTTGCCGCAAAGTTTAAACACTACTTAACTACAGCTCTCGCTACGAAACAGCCGATGCTTGACAGGGATAGTATTAAAATCATACACACATAACTTCACATTTAGCAAATGCATAGTAATGTCAAATCTAGTGACATTTCTTTCGCAGAGTATTTCTTTAATTAGAGCGTGGCCAGTTGCATAAATAACGTAAGTTGCCAACGCACTTGCTTGACATATTTGTCATTTTGACGTTCTATTTAGTATCAATAGTTTTCGTATTTTTTAACCATTACCTATCTATAATCTATCAAACCATATGATATGCTTCGTAATGCGTGGCAACCATGTCATGAAAAGACGAAATGTCAAAAGTCGGTTGTTTAATTGCAGGAGCTATAGTAATGTCACTATATTAAAAACTAACAAATCATAATTTTAGGTTATGCTGCTTTAAAATACCTCGTTAAAAGTCCAAGATTTTGATGAATGTCTTAATAATCAAACAACTAATTTCAAAGGAAACGAAGAGTTTTTAAAATAACTTTGTTTTGTGTTCCCAATTGAACATTTTAGATTTTTAAAATGTCAGTTATTATAATTTGATGTGACACCAGTGGCAGTTATAAAAATATGTGTTACCAACTAAGTTGATCATTCGGTACTTTTCTTCGAAATAACTCGAAAATCCTAACAGATAGATATAGGGATAGACATAAGTTAATACCAAATCGCTCTTATTTTTAAAGTTAAATAATAATAAGGGGAAAATAAGAGATTCCATTCGATTTTTTTTCCTTTTGTGCATTTTTTGAAACTAATTTTTTCAGCAGTTTGAAGTTGCGCGTACATACCCGATGCCCAGGCACGTCTAAAATAGCTGACAAACACTGAGCTGTCAATTGGATATTTGACATGTGGCAGTTGTAACCATAGACAAACTACCTATATACTGTATACCTGACGTTGGTATTACCTGTTTATAATAATGCCGCACGTATTTACACATGCTACATTTGCCGTTATGTTTTACGGGCTCTGTAATGGCAATGCTATTGCTGATTGTAGAGAATATCGTACACCATTTCAGCTTTGAACTTAATTATTCGTGTGTTTTATAGCATTTAAATAATAAATGCAACCAATAAGTCATTTACCTTTGTTTAACACCTTATGCAAGTCTTTTTATGGGTAGCGTCCAAACAGCTGAGTCTCTGTAACAATTAAGAGTTGGACACATGTTTTTATATCTTTTATTCAAAATAATTCATACTACCACCTACAATATTTACTATTTCTCCTGCAATATCTTGTGTAAGGATAACAGGCATGTATTATCCTCTTCCGCTTCAGGCGCTTTTACTACAACTTTTCAACTTCTGTATTTCATTTCTTCTATGTGGTTTCGATTTTCATTATTCCTTTCACATCTGAAGTTATAACCTACCAGTTTCTCAGATCTATTGTTTCTTATTTTTTTCGAAACCCACGTTTCTTTTTTGGTTCTTGGTGGCTTAATTTTTTTTTGTAACACTCGACCACAATTTTAGTCTTGATAATAGCAAACTCATTTATGATACGAATTACGATATGGTTATGCAACCAAATTTTCAGTGATCTACCTCAAATTGCTTTCGGTCGACTCAGTTTTAATAATACGTCGCCTATCTAGGTGTCATATACATATCTCTTTTTTAAAGTAAACTCATAAAACAATTAGTTTAATATGTCATGTTTATAATATCGTATTTTTTTAGTTAAATCTATGGAAAACGTTGGAGAAGGATCCGCTCTTCCAAAGACCAAATGTAGCGCTAACAACAGATGAGCAGAAAAGAATAACAGCGCTTCAATTCCATCAATACTGCAAATACAACTTCTTACCACCAGACGCGCAAAAGCTACCGTATAAAAGAAAAGTAACAATTATACATAGCGAACAGTGCTTAAATTTGTTTATTTATATTTTGTAATATATGTTTAGACTAGATACCTAATGACAATGAACGAAGCATTGGCCGTCTGTTACCCTGACGTTTCAGTAAAATATGCGGTTGGTGTCAGTCTTTTTACAAACACTTTGCAGACTTTGGGCACGGAAAGACACCAGCACATTTTCCAAGCCGCTTGGAACAGGCAGGTATGTGATTTGCGTATTTGTACATTCGTATGTAAATTTTGTTACTTTCAGATTCTATCATGTCTGGCGTTGACCGAAGTATCGCACGGTAGTAATACGAAACAAATGCGTACTACGGCTACGTACGATAAAGAAACTCAGGAATTTGTAATAAATACGCCAGATTTCGAAGCGGCTAAGTGTTGGGTGGGAAATTTAGGTAATACCAAAAATACTACTAGTCTAACTGTGGATGTGTGTTTTGTTCCTTAAAATAGTTCCACCTTAAGAAACCTTTTACTATAACATAGTATAAGGGACTAAGTAGACTAACAAACTAAAATGAAGGCCTTTTTATAATATGTTTTTCTCATTGTTAAATTGTAATTTCAGCCGTTGTACTAGACAGCCCTCTATACATTTTTGTTACGGATTTTGAGCGTTTCTCATACGCAAGGGATATGCGATCGATCACCTGTGAACGTTAACTTTGCAGGCAACAACTCGGAAGCGTATGTAAGCAATAATGCAGAACCGTATTCCAAATAATAAATATATTTGGTAGAAAATTAAGCAAGATATTGTTCGTGTTGGTATAGGTAGCATGTAAAATTTTGTGTTTCAGTATTCTCCCGTGATCGGAGATGGCGCTTTTAAGTTCTCTAAATTGACAGTTGTTGTACGTAAAGTTCAAATTATTAGAGAAGTAGGTACATATTACGTTACATGCGTGATAGACGATTTATGGATTGCGTTGCTGTTGATTGGTTGGTGGTGCCATACGCCAATAAGCATTGGCTTCCGTCTCAATATTAGATGCGCGATATTGAGACGGAACCAATGCCTGTTGGCGTTTGGCAACCACCAACATAACGTAATATGTACTTCTCTAATAAGTTCAACTTTACCTGCGCAGTTGAGCTATTTGTGGTGTTTATTATATCTTTGTCTATGGATGTGCTTGTTAATTTGCTTCTAAATATACACCATTTTGGTTTAACAGAAGCAATTACAAAGAAAACTGATATATTAACGAAATTATGGTAATTTTCGTATATATACTACTATAAGGGCCGGTTTTTCAATGACAACGTAAACACTGGAATAACCTATACCAACTTATACAACTAACAGGACCTTTTCTACGAATAAAGTTATACTATAATTCGTTTTTTTATTCGGAGAAGTAAGGTAGTTATCCGTTATTACAAAGGCAAATTTCTGTTTTATTCACTTTTAGCATACTTTGAATGTAGCTTGTTGGCGAACGCGGTTATAAATGAGGTTATGTATAATATGATTTACAGCGTCGTTTTGAAAGATGTTTGACAGCTGAAACATCTGTTAAGCAAATCTGGCGGCGGCGTTTTCTTGTATTATTGTTTGTTGTGTTGCGAGCTCAAATGTAATTGGGCCACGTCACACAATTGAAGTTAATTCATTCCTTTGAAATAAAAAAACGAACTATAAGTTTATCCTGTGTTTGTAAAACCGGCCCTAAATGTCGTAACTTCTGACGTAAATGTGAAGATGGTTGCCTAGTACAAAGATTGACAATTTTAATACTATTTAATGTTGAGATAGCTCTATGCTTGAGACGCGTTAACTAAACAGGGATGATTTTGATGCGCAGTATGCGCAGCAGTTGATAGCAGTATTAAAAATAGTTAGCGCAGTGAAAGGATTAGAGCAATGTATAGAAAGTTGAAAAAAAGCAGATTTTTTTTGTTTCGTTTTTGTTATTAACCAATTAAAAGGTAATTATCTTAGTCATGTTGTTAGGAAGATATTAAACTGAAAAAAGCAAACAACAAACTAATGGTTCGTACAGTATATTGACGTATTAAAAGTGTATGCTTGGATTTTTTAAACAATTCCATCTATAGTTTGAAATGGTAGCAAAAAATTATATTTATAGGCAAAACATGTACAGTAGCTCTGTTGTTCGCTCAATTGTACACAAATGATGAATGTCACGGACTTCACGCCTTTTTTGTGCCGATCAGAGATCCACAAACACTGCTACCTTACCCAGGCATAATCGTTGGTGACATCGGCGAAAAAGCGGGTCTTCACGGTATAGACAATGGGTAACGGGAGTCTTAGAAGTCTCCGATGAATTGTTAATTTTTACTACTTTCAGCTTTATCATGTTTAATAATTACCGAATACCGAGGGAGAACTTGTTGAACAGAACTGCAGATGTGACTCCCGAAGGGGAATATGAGAGTAGTTTCTCAGAACCTGGTAAAATATTAGGAGCTGCATTAGAGAATTTATCCACCGGACGTATGGGTATATGTCAAGAGAGTGTAAATGATCTGATTTGCGCAGTAACGATATCGATACGATACGCAGCGCTTAGGAAGCAATTTAGTGATAATGGAAACGGTAACGGGAATGGTGGCGATCACGGAAGTTCAAGTGAAGAGTTACCTATTATAGAATATCAGTTACATGTAAGTTCTAAAATAGAATTTTCGTTTGGAAATGCTTTTTAAATGTAATCTCAAATGACGTTGGAATAGTGTCGAATATCGGAAACTATTAGGTGGCTTGGACAAACTTATTTTGTATTGTACCACGATATCAAAAAGTATAATAATATGCACGAAGTTCCTTTAAAAAAACATCCAAACGCATACACAAATCAATCTGTGTATACTAGGGTTTAACGTAAGCTAGCTTACGAGGCCTCGATACATTGGAGTAACGTCGTGCTGTCTCGATCGAAGCATCGGGAAGATAATGCATCCAAGCCTGTATCGATACGTTTAAATGTACACATGTGCGTGATGTTTTTGTCGAATGCACGGGCGTTTGAACTCCCTAGGTTTTGTAATTTTTCTACATTTTAAAATTAATATAGATCTTTAAATATTCTAAACATTCTGAACATACAGCACTTGTACACGCTATTTTATATAACCAGCAATAAAAACGAAGTAAACAGTGCCTTTTTTATCTTGAACACATGTCGCAAAGTTTTTGTCACTAAAAAATGTTCCTCCTAATTTAAGAACCAATACAAACAAATTAAAAGGAACATTATTCACAGGCTATAAACGGGTAGGTCTATTGTGATCAATTCTTCGACATGGTATATGTACATATGTATGTAGAACTGGACTTAATATATAAACGCAGTAATAAATTTAAAAAATTAAAGATTGAAGGTTTACTTGTTATCCCAATTACTAATTAATACGCCAGGCGTATGTATAATATGTATGAATTCATGTCGCCTATGGTGTACGGTCGACCAAGCTATCTCGGGAATCCGGAGCTTACTCGCCCCACTACAGCATTGTATCGGGAAAGCCTTGAGCTAGCCTGTTAAACCCTACTATATCCCTATACAAAGAGATTACTTAAGAAATTTATCTGAAAACTTGTTTTAAAAAATGATTGCAAGACGGTGTATTACATAGTACGCTAGATTTGTACACATGTTATGATTTGTTTTTAGCAATGGAGGTTATTTCCGTACGTGGCAGCTGCGGCAGTGTTTAGAGTATTTATCACCGGCTTGACCGACGATTACCTAGCTGCTGTTGAAGAAACGACAACATCAACATCGTCACGTCTGAACGGATTGGTAAAGGAACTTGATTTCATGATATTTAGAAAACCATTTGTCATTCATAATATGCTGTTGCAGGGAGATTTAGTAGCAGAAATCCACGCAGTAATATCAGCAGCAAAACCGTTGTTTACGTGGACATGTAGAGACTCGATTCAGGAAAGTCGGGAAGCCTGTGGTGGGCATGGCTACTTAAAGGCGGCTAGATTGGGTGACTTGAGAAACACCAACGACCCTCGAGTAACGTTCGAAGGAGATAATAATGTTCTTGTACAGCAAACTAGCAATTGGCTTCTTCGCCAATGGTCTATGCTACAACAAGATGGTAAATTAACTAGCCCATTGGAAACCTGTACATTTTTGAAGCAACATCGGGAAATACTAAACAGAAAGTACAATATGGATTTTGTATTGGATGTTAATTGTATGTTTATATTGTACATATGAGAATATATTTCAATGTTGTTTAACTTTCAGATATTTTAAGTTTGTTTGAATGGCTGATCACTTATTTGATTCATGAGACGGACAAAAAGCAGCAAACTTTTATCCAGAGCGGTGAGAAATAACGGAAGCCACATAATATATATTTATATTTATTTCTATATTGCAGGTCAGAGTAAATTTTCGGCCAGAAATAATTTTCAAGTTTATAGAGCAGCAGTTTTATCAAGGATTTACAGCGAATATTTGGCTTTACGTTACTACTGGAGACATATAAATACCTCTAGCATCGAATCTAGCTTAAAATTGGTTTTGGAGAATTTGGCCTTCATGTATGGATTGTCATGTTTAGATAAGCATTTGATCATCTTTTACGAAGGAAACTTTGCCAACGGTCCAGATTTGATAACTTGTATCAAAGAAAATATATTACAACTCTGTTCTATGTTAAAGGCGCAAATTGTCAGCATTGTTGATGCTTTAGCACCACCCGATTTTGTTGTTAATTCCGTATTAGGAAGAGCTGATGGAAATGTGAGTAGATGTGAAGTAAATTCTAAGAGACTAGCCCTTTTTGGAATTTTTTAGTTGTATCAACATCTACAAGCTGAATTTTTTGAAAACCCTGGTGCGATGTCTCGACCGAATTGGTGGCATGAGATTATTATTGAAAATGCTCCAAATTTCAAGTGCAGATCTAAGTTATAACATAAAATATTGTTTATTTATATCTAATTTATACTTGTATATTAATATTTAAAATAAGGCAATCTATTTTATTAAAAGGGAAAGTGAAAATATATATTTAATAACGTTAAATATTAATTGATTTCATTTTATCTGTTGGTATTATTATATAGTAGGCATCTTAAATATGGAAACAGTTACTGCAATCGATGTATACAGCAAAATTAATTGACATTGACATAGTTAAGTTATTGGCTAAGTCCACGCTATATGGATAATGTTCAATAAGGCAATCTCAGGTTTCTTCTAATTATATTGGGCCTGGGACGATATGCTTCATAATCGCAACAATCTCCTCTATTACCTAAGAATAAAGCAACAAATCGTTTACATTGTATTAGCACATTTAATTGAATTAACTGAAGTATAATGGCCGAATTACCTAAATCTATGTACCTGATCTGATAATATATCTTCGTAAAACGACGTTCATTTCGAGGAGTCTTTGTTGCAATAACGCATTATTTACACCCCTGTTTTGATACTGCAAAGAGAATATCATGTTAGGAATAGGAAAAAACCAAATCTGCGATAACACTTTTTAATTACAAGTATTAATATAATGATTAAAAACTGCAGTAAATGTTGTTCTGCTTATATAACAAACCATAAATTCTCGGCCTTATATACACAAGGAATTTTAACTTCAATTTGCGAAATTTTGATAATTTAAATCTTTTTGTTACGTTAAGTTGAAGCAACAAGAAATGAATAAAATAACTAAAATCGAGTAGTAAAAATAAAAAATAAGTAAAAAAATACCCTTACCACCTCGATGAGTGAAGAACTCCTGGATACGTATTTCGGCAACTAACTGCTGAGGATGGCAACTTAGTAGCCGAAATAAATATCCACTTCGCTCATCGATGTGGTAAGGGTATTTTTTATTTTTACTATTTTAAGCCACCGTATCCTATTATTCGTATGTTATAAAATTAAGTACCATGTGATAATTTTTTGGAAATAATTTTCAAGAAATTGAATGTCGCTACCGCACTCTTATTTTTTAGTTAAATAATGATCTAAATGTTAAGAAAGATTCCAGATAACATGTGACAGCGCCACGTTGAGTGAGTGTGAACACTTTAAAGATGTGTATCGTAAGCGATGAAAAGTTTCCTTGGGAAAATATCAAAGAAGGTGAAGCTGTATGCTAACATTCTCTTGCAGAGACGCTTTACGGAGTAGCATATATCAGGTGGAAATCGTTCTGCAACGGTAAAAATGACTTTTTCAGTGAAGAAAATCATGATATTCTAGGCTCTCTAAAAAAATTCTTTAATGAATTTAAGATAAATGGTATACCCACGTCGTAAATAGAGAACATGCATTACTGCTGCATAACTCATGACGAGAGTTGGTTGACGATGGAGTTGTTGTTCTTTGGATTATTTCCATCATTTATTCGATTTTGTCGATCCGACGTTTCGGCAGTTCGTCTACTTCCGCAATCAGGGTAGCACTGATAAGAACTGTTGTAACGTGCCGATTTCATTCAACGTAGTTTGTAAATAAAATAAATTATCCGTGCGGATTGGCGGTAGCAAGGCCATCTAGCGGTGGATAGATTAGACGCGACGGTAGATAGCGATCGGATATCTCACAGAAATCGATAAATCAGATAAATCTAGGGCTTTTGGGCGTTGTAGGCGAATTCGTAGTCAAATTCGTTCCTTTTAAGCCTCGCAGTGTTCGAAGTCACACCTATTATTGGATTTTTGCGGAATATTTAGTTTTGGCAGTAATTTTTATGGAAATATTTATGGGAAATCCGCCCTGAAATACAGGGATTATAACCAATAAGAATTTTACGTCTTCGATTGGGGAACGTTCACAAGATTTTTGTGAATTAATAGACTCGACACGTGGAGCGTAAACGAAGCCCTCACCACCAAGGGCTTCTTTCTTTTGTTACCTTTGTTAATTGTACCTTGTTTGGGAATTACCATAATTGTGGTGCTTACCAATCACCATCGGGACTTCTGGGAATGGATCCACACCAACCAGTTAGTGGGACGCGGCCTGCTGTGCGTATAGTGGCCGATTCCTTCCGTCAGAAGCCGGTTCTCATCAAACAGGTCGGAATTAATCTTCTTTTTTGTGTCAATGGGCACACATCGTGGAATTTCTTGAATATATATATATACATTTTGTCTTCTGGTAAACTACTTAATTTTAAATTTAATAACTTAATGGCATTCAGCCACGTTGTATGTTACTGTAAAGTTGAGTGATCACCCATCTATTTTGTTTATGGTTTCAAAGGTCTTCACCCGGAGAAACCTGTCATTGCTAACGTCAACCTGAATAATATCGTAACCTTTTACTTGTTTTTTTTTTCACCTATTTAATTAAATCAATACATATCAGTTATATACCAAAGTTTGTCTTACTTAATGAATTTTGTAAGAAATATGTAACCCGGACGATATTCACTCCCGTTCTCCGTACGTGGAATCTCGGGGTAAGAACGATTTTTAACGGAAGTGGCGCCAATTCTTTAACCCAGCCGTATCCCCTAAGTTGACCGGAGCAACCCCGAGTAGGGTGGGTATCAAATCAATTAAGGGTTTCATTGTAACTTTTTCATTTGTGGCGTCATTGGTTCTGGCTGCCGTTTGTGGCACGTCAGACTGTTGCTTGCCAAATTTATTATTGCAACTTATCTGGCAAATATATCCGAGAACCAATTTTTCTAACAACCTTATTGGTCGAGTGAGATTTGAACCCTGTCTCGAAGTTCCAAATATTTACACGAGCAATAAAGTTGTTAGGTTCTCGGGTATATTTGCCAGATAAGTTGCAATGATGAATTTGGCAAGCAACAGCTCTTATTAGAGCTACCCTGATGACGGAGGCAGACGAATTGCCGAAACGTCGGATCAAAATCCAACAAATGGTGAAAATAGTCCAATGAACAACAATTCAATTGCTCCATAAATTATGCAAATCTATTATTTAAAAATTAGCGATTTTAATAAGAAAAGTATTTGTCTTGGATAATGCACCAGTGCAAGAAGCTCGAGCCTAAAGTCTAAACTCAAGGTTCTTGTATAGTGTAGTAGATGAATAACATAATGATAACCGCATTATGTTATTCGTCTAATACACTATACAAGAACCTTGAGTTTAGACGGACGGCCAATGACGTTAGTTTTTTTTAAATACTGAATTTGCATTGTTAACAACATTTTTAAATATAAGTTTAGAAATTACGTGAGAACGTCTAATAATTAATGAGAATTTTCGTTGTTCATTTCGTTGTTTTCATGACTTTTTTTCTGCAAATGTGATTCTAGGAAATTAAATTTCAATATTCCCTTTACTTATTAGACGCACCTCATACGCCAATTATCCTTTCGAACATCACCTGCATATTATCCATCCGATGGTCATTGTAATCTTCAGTATCGATGCTGAAATACGACGGTGAAAATCTAATAACTTCCATGAAGATCATTGCGACCCTCCGCCACTGCGAAATATGTTCGGCCTGGAAGTGCCAGTAATATTTTTATTCAATTATAATTTGAAAGTTCAATTAAACTGTTTATACCTGCATATTGAAGAATATTGGTAGCATACTTATTGGAACTGAACATCCCGCTAGTTCGTCTGCTGGTGAACATCTGAGGGAATAATACAATAAATCCAGAACGGCTATCAGCAGTATTAAATGGTTTCCAGACAATTCCTGGCGCAGTAGACCCAATATGTCTTGGCCTATTAACTCTGGTGCTACTCCCGGATTATCGTCTTCAAATGAAAGAGTGACAGGATGTAAAAGATGCATGGAGTGTGAAATGGAAAAGTATACCCAAGGCTAAATGTTGTATGTAGAGAGGTATGAAGGATTTCTTCAAGTTGAGCAGGAAGAATTGTAAACCAGACGCAATTTCTCTTATCGTACAATTTTCCAATAATTTTTCTAATCCCCTTCCGCCTTTATGTATTTCATTTGCTATCTGCTTAATGCGACCGTCATGTCGTGAGATACGGAATAGATCCCTGTTTCTAGCGTCTATATTATTAATTAGAAAGCTAATAATTGTAATCCAGCCAAAAGATATCTTGGACATTTTTGTTCTAGCACATTTACTATTTTTTTTTTGGGACAGGAAAGATTAAATGTTTAAATGTAATATAATATAGATGTTCTATTTAGAAAATTGCAAGGCGATCATAAACATTTGTCGAAGGATTACAAAATACAAACAAAAATGGGTAATAAACAAGCGATTAAATTACTTGTCAGCATTGTGGATTGAATTCCTTACGAATACTCTAAAATAAGAAATTTAATAAGAGTTGAATTGCGTGCGCTTTGTTAATTTAAATGTGTTAGAACCATTATTTTTTGCCATTGAACTCACATACTTTCCTTTAAGTGTTCGATTACAACGAGCACAGCATTTAGGGACTTATCGTTGATGATCGGTCTTTTAAATAATCTGAAAAATAAAAGCAGTTTATTTTAAAATTTGCCGTTACAAAATATGTTTTTAGTGGAAATGAGGGAAAACTGGATGCTATCTTCTTCCAATTATATCTACTCCATTAACAATATAATACAATTTATCAACACTGCATACATATCTGATTTTAGCTGTTCGTTATTCACTTAATATGGATTCTTTTATGTAAGGGTGAAATAAAATTTTGTGCATGCCACACTGCAAGTTCAATACTAACACAGTTTGAAATTAAGCAAATGGAAAACATTATTTCCTATTTTTCGGTTATAAATATTATTAGTCGTTTACAAATTCATTATGGTGTTACCCAAATATGAACAGGAATTTGATTATTAACTGATAAATTTACGGTAATACATAAATAACTTTTTTTTGACTTGTTTTGATAATGCACTGGCAACGCACTTATTAATATGACAATTTAGATTATTATCCTGAATAATGTTCAATAAAGCTCTGCCCTCAAATTTTTAAGTGTATAAAACCTGATTTAATCACACAGGTACCGACCGATAATGGCATTAAGGTGATAAGAAAGATTAAATAGCCACGAAATTTTGTAACTTTGGAAAAACCAAGTCTGGAAGTATTATATTTATTATCATAGTGTAAATGATTCTATTTATATTGACATTTGTTGTGATAGTTTTTTTCTTCTCAGTAATAAAAATAATATTGCTGTATTATTGCCTTTTCTCTTATGATACTATACCTGAGTCGCAAATGTTTCCGTCAGAACAGGCTATACAGGGGGTTTACGGTGTTGTGATTTTATTTTCAAGGGATGATTAAATATCTTAAAATAAGGTCATTAACGCAAAAATATTTTAACAAAGTTGCATAATATGAGAGATATTAATGCTTAAAAAATGTTGTAATTTTTATTTTTCAGTGGTGATTAGCCACCATAAAAAAAGGTTTTTAACGCTAAAACGATTGATCAACAATTTGTAAAGTAAATGTAAATGATAGGTTATTAGTGAATTTTTTACTAAGTAGGCTGATGTCTAACTTTTCTCATTTGTCAAGCTCTTTCATTAGTTGTGACTGCATTGCTGGTTTGACGTAAATTTTTCCGAATAAAAGCTAATAAGGAAAGTAAAAATGGTCCATCGCACCAACAGTGAAGACGTTGACATGTGCTAATTTATGGTGAAGTACGCCAAAAATCTGCTACTACAAGTCGATTGTACGCTGAGTGGTTTCCTAACAGGCCAACACCTATCCCACAAAAATTCACCGCTCTAGTAATTCGTGCACGAGAAACTGGTGTACTCGGAACAGGTCAAGGTCTAGATGGTGGTCTTGGCCGCAACCACCGAATTTTGGATGCCGAGAAGAAGTCTTAAATCTTGTCGAAGAAGATCCTTCTAGTAGTATCTCTAGTAATATCTTGCCAAGTAAATATATCAAATCGATTTTTTGGCGAACACTGCGCGAAAATCAATTGTATCCTTTCCATGTACAAAAAGTACAGGCTTTACAACTTGAAGTTCATCCCTTACGTTTACAGTTTTGCCAATGGTTTCTACACAAACATGTAGAAATTCCAAACTTTTCTTTCATTGTATTGGCGACTGATGAAGGAACGTTTACACGTAACGGCATAAATAACTGTCGTAATACTCATATTTGGGCTGTGAAAAATCCACATGCTGTTTGTCGTAATCATTTACAGCATAGATTTTCGATAAACGTTTGGGCCTGACTGGTCAACGAACAACTTATTGGCCCATTTGTGTTGCCAAATCGAATGAATGGATATGATTATCTCTTGTTTTTTTGCAAAATCATTTGATGGAACTATTGGAAGAAGTTCCTTTGAATGTACGTCGACAAATGTGGTTTTCTTCACGATGGCGCACCGCCGCCTTTCAATCGTTTATCTCGCCAACATTTAGATAATTTGTTTGAAAATAACCGACCTTAAGCCCCTTGATTTCTACTTATGGGGCGTTACACTAACGACATAATTGATTTAGATGATCTTCGTAACCGCGTTGACGCAGCTGCGGTGACAATTCGACGGCAAGACCAAGGCCTAGTAAATTATGCCAATTCATGGATACGTCGAGCGAGACTTTGCGTTCAACAACACGGCCTGAAAAAGTCTGAACAACTAGTGTGAAGTGGATACCATGAAAAACATATTAAAAAAAAAATTAATATGGTTAAAAATAAAAAAATAAAAGCGACAATTTTTTTTAACATGAATATATCCCTGTTATTATACAACTTTGTTAAGATATTTTTACGGTAATGACCTTATTTTAAGATGTTTTACCATCCCTTGGAAATAAAATCACAAGACCGTAAACACCCTGTATACAAAAAGAAGTCTTTTGATGTTCCCCTAAAGGCTGATTTCGAAGGAATTAACAAAGAAGAAGAGGGCATCCTCCGCTTCAAGATGGATTCGTTTTCTAATTAGGATACAGAACTAAAATCAAATCTGAAGTAACCAAATATTTCTTATCCAAACCGATTCTGGCCTTGGGGCTTTCGGAACAATGACTAGGACTCCCTAAGTCCTATTGATTATCTCGTCCTTCGCCTTTTTTTTCCCGCACGCGTGTTCCTCCTTGTCGGAACTTCATTTTACTATTCAGACACTAAAATTTTATACAAAATTGTTTCAAGTATTAATATATATATATATATATATATATATATATATATATATATATTAATATTAGATGCTTGAAATTTAGACATTGTGAATTAATTGTATAATCGAAACCGTTTATGATCCTTAAAGTAAAGTTAATACTATTTTGTTTTTATATTAATCGGCAAATTCTCCTGTTTATCTGTTTTTTTAATACCTCACAATAGGGGCATGCAGTTCTTTTAATAAATTTTTTTCGATATGATTTTTATAAAATCAATAATTTTGAGATATTAAAACGGAATATGTAATGCTTTTGTTATTGTTATTAATCCTTAATGTATCTAAATTAGTTTTCGAACGGCGATTTAGTTTTTCATATTTCACAAAGAAATAGTGTAAACTGATGTAACAAACATTAGCAATTGTCAATTGAACATTGACAATTAAATGTCTGGTATTTTATTTGTTTAGTTCTTATTTTAGGGAAGAGGGTTCTTTTAAAGATTCAAGAATGTGAGCATGAATTTTTGAATAAGAATATGTAGAATACATGTTTTAATGATTCGCTGGAAATGTTGATAATGTTATCTAATACAACAGCTAAAAAAATATTTGAAACGCGCAAACAAAAATAGACGCTTTAATAATAGAATTATAAAATAAAATTGTTTTATTGACAATTCTTAAACCATAACTGGCCTCCATTTCTTTTTCAAATATACAACACAAACACACTAAAAAATAATATTTACAAACAATTCTAACCCTGCAGCTCAACTATAAATATGGAATATCATGGTATGAAAGGTAGTACCTACTAAGTAACATGCAGTTTGCCGTTATTTTTGCAAGTGCATTTTTGGGCTTAGCCAGATGCAACGTAATTCCAAACAATCTTCACTGTAATACCAGTAAAACCGAAAACTATCAAAGAATATGGGTTACCAACAAGACGCCATTGGAGGTATGTCCCGCAATCGAAGCAAGTTTAGCACCTACCTTGAAGAGCAGAATGAGTGACGGAGATAGGGAGGACATAGATTTTGGGAAGTACTTTATTACCATCGGCGATGTACAAGGTCAATTCTCATGGTTGAAGGAACACGCGAACAATCTGCAAAGTCGAAATTTGTGCGATATCAAAGAGGAAAGCAAAAGTGGTCGTAACAATTTATTGCCTACGTATAAGGAAGCTCTGTGGTTTTGTGATAAGCCCGCTTATCAGGAAAATACCGAGAAGTATGTAATGGGATATCTGAATGCTAAAAATATAATGCAGGAACCGTCGGGAGCCGATGACTTGAGAATTGTTTTAAATGCCGATGATTTGGCAAATATTAATCTTCCAACAGTAGAAGCTCCACAACAGGAAGCTCCAGTTATCGTTAAGAAAATTATATCGCAAAACGATGCCCGGGACGAAAGGAAATCATTGCAAAAAAAGTGGAACAATTTAAACAATAATAGAATCGAAAAAGACACGGACATTTCTAAAGCTCAAAATACACCTTCAAAAGGAACGGAATCGTCAGCAAGTAATATACCGACTACAACCGAAAATCCGGATATAGAAGAAATTTTGCAAAACTTCGAAATATTAGAAAATCAGAGGGACGAGAAGGGCCTCCTAACAACAACCGTTACACCTGAGATGATATCGGAACTGAACGAATTAATCAATAATGATACTGAAGATGAAAAAGCGACTGCAGACGATCTAAAAAGCACTAGCGAGGTTATGAATGAAGTTTTGGAAAAATTTAAGCAAACAGATGATTATGAACGCTTCCGGAAATACGTTGAAAAGGTTATGGAGAGTGTGAAAGAGTGAGATTCCGAAAATTGTTTAAAGAGAATGTTGGTACTCTTAGAACAAAAGTACAAGAATGCGATAATATTTATTTCTGCCTAAGTTAATTATTTATTTTTAATATGTTAGTATCTACCTTTTACATTTTATTATATGTACCGTTAAAACGAATTGCGGAACTGTAATAAATTAATAAAGAATTTTTTTTTACAAATAGTAAGGTTTTTCACAGAAAACTTGGAAAGATGCAACTCTGGCTTATTCCTAATATTCTCCTATCTAGGCTATGATTTCATATAGACGCAAAAATGATTGGATTTTGTATCTAGCGTATTGGTAAATGACTTACACAAGTGTATTGTCTAGTAAGCATTTCAACTTTTGTGTACTCACATTCATGCACATACACTACTACTATCCTACTTAAACTAAAGGAATGTGCTGGCGGGGAAAAATAGAAGACACGTTTTAAAAGAAGCATCGTAGATATCTAGAATGTGTATAGGTAACAATTTATGAGGCAATTTAATATCAGGTCATGTTTCAATGCCAAAATAGTTGGCCTTCACTTCGAATATTCGAATTATTTATTACTGCGGATGTAACAACAATTAATTATACATTTCTAATAATCTTTCTCATTTCACCAGAAAGGAGCATTTTCAGTTTTTTTTCAAACTTGTTTATAAAAGTATCGCCAAAGATTTTATTGGAAATAATAAGTTAAAAGAAATATACTTTTAATGTGTGTTATAAAGTATTTTTTTGGCTTTACTATATCCAATGTCATTGGATTGGTAATAGTCTCTGATTATATTTTTTCTGTCCTCATTGCTGTAAGTAACAAAGGTTACTTACGACAGATATCTTTTCGCGTTTTTGCCGTCCAAGATTGTACAATGCTACCAATTGTTCCAAAACCTTTTCAATAGCATTTATTTGTAAATTTTCGTTGTACGTTAAGCATCAAGTGATAAACTTCTCTATTCCATTATCTTTCGAATAAAGTATGAAGTTTTATTAATTGACTTTCCAATTCATTAATGATATAATAGTACGAGGAGGTACACGCTTGAACTATTGGCTTTATTACAAGCAATGTAAGCTAAATGTAAATCAATAATACATATTTACAAATGAGCCTACAATTAGCTGCTCTTGTAGCCCTTGGACCGCTGTATAATGACAGGAATAGAAATACTGTTTGAATGTACGAAAGGTTTACCTAGTTTTTTTTTACAAGTGGGGATTTTATCCTTTGTATCTTAAATTATGGCAGACTAATATAATAATATTGATACATGTGTGCTAGTGTAAGATCTAACAAGGTTCATCGAGCAGCAGAACGTATGCTTAAAACATCAAAAAATTAATATCTCAAATGGTATTGGCTTTTGCGTAATGCATATTATGCATGATTTACGTTTATGTACCAGTCACTCTATACAGGCTGTTTACGGTCTTGTGATTTTATTTTCCAGGAGTGATTAAACATCCTAAAATAAGGTCACTAACGTTAAAATATCTTAACAAAGTTGCATAATAAGAGAAATATTAATGTTAAATTTTTAGGTTTTATTTTTAAGTAGTGATATTTTTTAATCCTTTTTTTACGTTCTTCATGGAAACCACTTCACACTAGTTGTTCAAAGTTATCGCCGTGTTGTTGAACGCAAAGTCTCGCATGACCTATCCATGAATTGGCATAATTCAATGGTCTTGCCCTCGAATTGTCGCCGCAGCTGCCTCAACGCGGTTACGAAGATCATCTAAATCAATTATGTCGTTGGTGTATACCATGCTCTTCCTAACCCTCCATTAGTAGAAATCAAGGGGGTTAAGGTCGGCTGACCGAAGAGGCCATGGCGTAGGGACCACCTCGACTGGATTTGCCACAGCCCAAATGGCGACAGTTACGACAGTTATTTATACCGTTGCTTCATCAGTCACCAATACAATGGAAGAAGAGTTTAGAAACCATCGGCAAAACTGTAAACGTAAAGGATGATCTTCAAGTTGTAAAGTCTGTACTGTTTGTACATGGAAAGGATACAATTGATTCTCGCGCGGTGTTCGTCAGACAATTCGATTTGATACATTTACTTGATGAGATATTTTTCGAGTATTACTAGAAGGATCTTCTTGTCGAAGAAGTCAATTTTTGTGAAATAGGTGTTGGTTCGTTAGGAACCCGCTCAGCATACAATCGACTTGCAGCAGCAGAATTCTGGTGTACTTCACCATAAATTAACATGTCAGCGTGTTTACTGTTGGTGCGATGGACCATTTTTACTTTCCTTGTTAGGATTTATTCCGAAAAATTTACGTCAAACTAGCAATGTAATGAACGCAAGTAATGAAACAACTTGACAGATGGGAAAAGTTACAGACATCAGCCTACTTAGTAAAACATTCACTAACAACCTATCGTTTACGTTTGGACAAGTTGATCAATCGTTTTAGCGTTGAAAACCTTTTTTTGTAGTAGTTAATTACCACTTAAAAATGTAAAAAAAAACTACAAATTTTTTTTCAACATTAAAATCTCTCTTATTATGCAATTTTGTTAATACGTTAATGACCTTATTTTAAGATGTTTAATCACCCCTTGAAAATAAAATCACAAACACCATGTATGTACATATATCTGAAACTTACTTATAAAGTTAATAAAAATATCTATTGCATTGTAATGTATTTTTGAACTGAATTATTGTGTTTCAAGTTAGAAGTTTTTGTAATATTTTATGCGATTTTTTTAATGTCACTTTAATATCATTAAAGTGCTGGAAAAGTAGCTGGAGAAATGAAATTAATGAACGTTGTTCCATTTGTTAACAAGGATCGTAAATAATGTCTCAATGTTTAATGACAAACAAAACATATTCTTGCTACATGTTAAACAAAAAATTCAGTCAAGGCCGTTTCACCTTTTTTAAAACTTTCTTATGTCATACCGTTGAAATAGATCCGGAAGCTACCATATATTGTCGCAGAATCAGGTCAAATATTACTAGTACGTTTTGCAGATTCAGCAAATATCTTTCATATAAAACCACATAATAGATTCTACTTAGTAGTTGTTACGTTTACATGCCAGCGCCATGTACATTTTCACGCTTCTTTCCCTGCTCATAACTTTAGAAGCAATCCGTTCGGCACCGACGGATTCTTTGATATACGAAGTGGATAAAACTGTGATTGTGGAACCGCAAAACGACGCCGATCAAGACATAGCGGAAGAGAAAACAAACATAAATCCCGTCAGTGAGGCAAAGGAAGTAAGTTCGGCAGTAAGGCACAAGAAATCCGCCACTACAACCTTTTGCGTGGAAATACGCCCCAGCAATCCGTATCAGCAGCCATACGAAGTCTGTGACACGGGAAACAGTATTTATACCATACCAGTAACAGATCATTCCGGTTATAAGGTTCTTGGTCCTTCCTATATTAATACCGCATCACAATCTAGCAGTTCCTTTGTGAAACCGGCTTATATCGTTCCTAAGCCGTCACCGTCTTATGCAGCAAGTAGTTCGAGTGCAGCATATGGATCATCGACAAAAACAGAAGCAGCTTATCCAAAAGGGGGTCATTACGGTTCATATAGATCAGACGGGGAATCAGTGGAAGATGCTGAGGGATTTGGGCAAATTGGTAATGAGATGGAAGAAGGAGAAATGCAACCGATAATGAGATCTGCAGGGTATGGCTACGGTGGCGGGCACAGTCATGATTATGGTCCTGCAGGAGGGTTTGACGAGGGTCTTCACGGAGCTACATTAATTAAATTTAAAGATGCGGGTAAAATGAAAAAGAAGAAGCTACATGATGCTTTGGAACATCACGGACTAGTTATTACCTGTCAGCCAAATTTAGCGGGATACACATCTGGATTAGGTGATACAGGCCATGGTGGTGGTCATGGAGTATTTGGTGGAGGCTATGGGCACGGTGGTACTTATAATAGCCACGGTGCTGGTGTTGGACATGGGGGATTTGGAGGTGGTCATGGCAGCTATGGTAGTGGAGTTGGCCATGGAGGATTTGGAGGCGATCATGGCGGCTATGGTGCTGGTGGGGGGCATGAAGGATTTGGAAGTGGACATGGTGGGTATGGTGCTGGTGGAGGACATGGAGGATATGGAGGCGGTCATGGTGGCTATGGTGCTGGGCATGGAGGAGGATTTGGCGGCGGTCATGGTGGATATGGAAGTTACAGAGTTTCTATGGAAAAGACTGCACCGAAACATCGTTCCCACTACTACAATGAGGGCCATTCTGCTGGGGATGCTGGTATATACGTTGTACCTAAGAATTACGGTATCGGAGGAGGACAACATGGTGGTGCTCAATTTGGAGGATCAGGATTTAATGGCAATAGTGGGAATTATCCCTCTGATCATGGTTATGGTGGGGGACAAATACAACGTCCCAACGCAAAGTATCCTGTACAACATTTTTTGGGTCCCCCGCAATCTTCTTACGTCCCTCAATCACCAACTTATAATATCGCACCTCCAGAAATTTCTCCTCCTCAGCACGGCTATTCCCCAAACGCAGCTAGTGCATCATCTGCATTCTCAGCTTCGTCCTCAGCTTACGTAGCTCCCGGTACGTACAGATCCGGAGAAAATCCTGAGGAACATCACAGGATGAGCCCGCCAAATGTAGAAGTACAAGAAAAGGAAATGGAACGCACCGCAGAAGGGAGGCAAGCGGAAAAAGAAAAGCGACCCGTTGAAAGCATGAATAAGATAAGCCAGGCAAGAAATCCTAATATGTGGAGTGGAAATATGAGATCTGCAAAGGGGCTAAACGGCAGTAGTGTCCAAGAGGAAATAAAACAGGACCACCAGAAGCATATCGTTGATAGTTCGAAATGGAACGCCGATGATAAAAATAGCAATGGTTTAAATGAAAGTAAATCAGAATAAATAGTATGTTCCTTTTTGTAATCAGCAGTCTTTCGTTAATAATTTATTTATATTATGTAGAATAAAGAAGTATTAATGTGTTCCTAATTTATTATTACTGCTTGGTGTGTTTGCTGGCATGCCATTTTTCAATTTAAGATAAAGACTGCATTAGCTAGACTATCTGTGTTATTTTCGTTGCGACAAAATTTATTGCATTAAGAAATTTTATCAATAAGTAAATATTTTCAATCGTTGCCGCAAATGTGATGAATGAAGAGAAGAAATATAGATAGAAAACTTTTAATCTTATTATTTGCACCACTTATAACTCTAGGTATTATGACGCTCATAGTTAGATACAGCCTATGTAAGAAAGAATTGGTCGTCGGAAGCATATTTATTAACGTATTATATTATTTCAATTTTTTATGCATTAAAATTTCTAATGATGGACAAATATTAATTAAATAAAGGAACTCACCCGGCCATACAGTTATTGTTTCCCATTCTTGTATGTTAAGTAGAAATTATACACGGAGAATTTTGCGCTCTCATATTTGGTCCGAGACAGATTTCTGCGTCAAACGTCACTGAATTTTTCTTTTTGACGTTTTTGACTACAATATAATCCGCTCACAAGCAGCGGCGGCTGGTGATGACATTTTGGATGGGCAGTAGCTAAGGTAATAGTGCTGCATGGGACTTAGTATAGCAGCACAACGCTTACCTACTGACCACCTAAAACGTCAGTACCAGCCGCCGCTGTTCACAAGCCTAGTATAAGTATAGTGTCTTAGGTAACGGGATACCTAGATTATGTCTTGTATTTTATTTATTCGCACACTTTTTTCTTAATAGTAAACGAAAAATCGTTAATTCTTTAGACTGATTATACTATAGGCACACACATAAAAATAAATTCTTGATTTAAACAAATATTGTTCTTACCATCCTAATAATATTAATAATAATACCATTTATTCCAATAGCAGTATACTCAATAACAAAAATATGCTGTACGAGGAATGCCTTTTATATTTTGGGATTAGAAAATAGAAACTAAAATTAATCATAGTACATGGCTTTATTGTTTTTCAAAATATTCTCCATGAAGATCAATACACTTTTGCATGTGCTTAAACCAGTTTTCGAAGCACTTTTTCTATTCCGAGTGAGGTACCTCCAAAATATTCATTTTGAAAGCATCAACCGCTTCTTCAGATGTCGAGAAACGTTGACTACGCAATTTTTATTTGATGTGCGGAAACAAAAAGAAGTCATTGGGTGCGAAATCAGCGCTGTACGGCGGATAACCCACCAATTCAACTTTTTCAGTTGCCAAAAATCCTCTTGTTTAAGCTGATGTGTGAGAGCTCGCATTGTCCTGGTGGAGAATGATCCGTTTTCGGCGGTTTGTTTTCCATATATTTTCGAATACTTCTGGTAAACAAATGGTTGTGTACCATTCAGAATTGACCGTCCGACGTTGCACCAATGGTATGGTTGTTACATGTCCGGTTTTTCCGAAGAAACAGGCGACCATTTGCTTCGTAGTGCTTTGTGCGCGAACAATTTTTGTTGGATTTGACTCATCTTGAAAGACCCATACGGTCGACTGCTGTTTGCTTTCGGGCTCATAGGCACAGATCCATGATTCGTCACCTGTTATGATATCATAGACATGTTTTGTAGTACCGTGATCGTATTTCTGGAGCATTTCGTTCGATCAATCCACACGAGCCTCTTTTTGACCGATTGTCAAATTATGTGGAATCCAACGCCAACAAATTTTTTTGGCAGCCAAATGTTGATGCAATATTGAATGTATGTTGGTCCCACTAATACCCAAGGATCGATCTCACGATACGTCACATGCCGGTCTTGCAATATCAGTTCACGCACAGCATCAATGGTTTTCGGAACAACTGATTTTGAATGGCCTTCACGAAATTCGTCAGTGAGTGAAGCACGGCCACGATTAAATTCGGCGTACCACCGGTATACACTAGTTTTTGATGGTGCTTCGTCGCCAAATGCCGAATTAAGTTCATCGATGCACTGTTGTTGAGATAATCCACGTCGAAAATTAAAAAAAATAATAATGACACGAAAATGGACACAAGTTCATTCAATTTTTTGGCCAAAATAATTTTTTAAGCCACTTTAAGTAACACAAATATCTCTTGTATGTCAAAATGTTCTGTATACTGTCAAAAAGGCCGAAATTTACGAGGCTTCAGTTGTCAGGTGGGAGCACCTGGAACGTCCATTCCCGAATTATAAAAGGCATCCCTCCTATAAGCCTGAAATAAGTCAAAATGCAAACAAATGAACAGTTATTATATATATATATATACATAGACAAATCGATACTATTATAGATGATGACAAAAAGTCATTTGAATTGTAGCATTAAATGCTTCATAAATACTGATTACGCAACTTTCTAAATAAGTTAAAATTTGTAGCACTTTTTATATAATTAGGAAGATGATTATAAAATTTACAGCCTATATAGCAAGGACTTTTTTTGGAAAATTACGTTCCTCTGAGGAGGAGGCATGAGTTAATTAGCAGTGCGGGTCGTATAATAATGAGAGTATTTATAAAGCGAAAATTCTTCTTTGTGTTTAAAAACATAACATAATGTTTCATAAATATATTAATCATAAAAAGTAAATAATGAATTTTCTTTAAAAGTACGTCTACATAAATCCATATAATGCTAAATATTGTTCTAATTGGTCTTCTATTTGAATTAGGACACGTACCCCAATGTATAATACCATAGCGCATACACGCTACACAGTTTGAAAAATAAAAAAAAACTTTGGAGTGTTTCTTTATTAGAAGTACCTCTGAGCTGTTTTAAAATATAGCATGTTTTAGATAGTGTATTGCATAGCGATTCTATATGGAAAGACCAATTTAAAATATCACTTAAAATTAAGCATAAAAATTTGATTGACGCATCAATACTGCAAACATTTCGATTAAGTTGAAATTCGTTAACTGATATTTTATTGTGAAAATGAAGAAATTTTGATTTTTCTGTCTTTATAATTAAATGATTACATGTCGCCCATGCATCAACCATATTTTGAATATTTTCAGTTTTTCTTAGCACATCAGATATATCTTTTCAGTCTATAAGAATGCTGATATCATCCGCGTACAATATTACTTGTTGTGCTTGAAGTAAATTTGTTGGCAGATCATTAATGTATAACAAAATCAAAGTAGAGCCCAAACAGAACCTTGCGGTACCCCAATGTTAACATCTAAAAAATTAGATTGCTGGTCATCAATACGTACACTTTGTTTTCTGTCGTTTGGGACTGGAGAGGAATAATATTGTCACGGAATATCACGGTATCGTCGCGATATCTAGTGGCAAATGTATGAAGCTGCTACTTTAAATTGTAAAGGCGTGCTCCGATTGTCTCCTTGAACTTATTAGGATTAAACACTGCACTGGCGCACTCTGATTGGCTCCTCTATTATTCCTATTTCCAGGAAATCTTTTTGCAGCAGAATATTCCAGAAATAGATTTTTTCCCGAAATGTGGTCATAAAGGAGACGTGTAAACAAGTTAGTTTACTTTGAGGATATTTACGATTATCTAAAAGTCGAAGTGATTTGTAGATAGTACAGTTATTGAACTATAGTAGGAACTTTTAATAAATTCGCGACAATATATATGTTCAAAGCTAACATATCACTGTTTATTAAAATTAAATATATGGTTTATTTGGAATAAGTAAAGACTCTCTTCAACAAGTGCTTAAATTGAGACAACGTAATCTTGGCTGCTTTCTAGTCAAACTTATAAGTTTTAAATAAAATATATGAAAACAAATACACAGATATGTTTACTGTAAGAAATCATTTTTATCTGTACACATTAAAATTCCAGAAATGAAGTAATGCAACCACTCATAAAATATACAGCGGCTTATTTATTTACGTTTGGGCGGATTGCCGACCTGAATTTAATGGATTATGGTGATACTCGATAAACGCAGCTTAAATTGATTGATTGTTCCGACAGATTCAATCCTTTCCTTTCATCATTTTTGATTTTATATTCGATATCAGTTTCTGCAAAGTATATAGGGAGCAGTTATACAACAAATAATTTCAATCAGCTACACACACTTCGCGATGGAAGGACATAAAGATAAAGCCTGCTGTGCCCAGCCTCCAACATCACCAAAGGATTCGGAAAATGAAACTTTGGAGAAAGATTCAAATTTTGAACTAGATTGTGACGGTGAAAAGCTGGAACGCGAACGAAGGCATATAGTGAGAGTTAACCCGAATGACGAACTTCAAGAATATTGATATCAAGGTTAAGCGTAAGTTTCTCTTAGCTTTTTTTTCTTTTACCTCTTTTATTACTTAATAATAAATTAGAGTACAGTAATTAACCTTTATTTACGTTTTTGAATTTTCATATAGAAATAAATTAATTTGCTCTCCTAACTTTTTACTTTATTGAAACAGTAGATTCCATTTATTTTAAAGATGTACATAACTATATATATAGTTATTAACAAATTTGACGTATAGTCAACCTCATATTCGCACAAGTTTAGTATCCACAGAAACAACAAAAAAACAATGGTTTTTATAAAAATGTTTATTGATTTTATATATTAGGAAATTAAGCTTTCTACTAATATGAATAACTTATTATCTTTATAATGTGATGTTACTATGAAAATATTAAAATTAAAAGAGAAAATAAAAAACAAACAAATTCAAGTCAAATTAATATTCGTACACTAAACTCTACTGATTCTTGAAATATGAAATATCGGACATTCTTAGAAATAAAACAAATGAAATACTTATTGGAGCACTTGTTATTAGTTAGAGTTAGTTTGTTGTCAAATTAAAATTAATTTAGTCAAAATGGGAGGAAAAGGTAAAGAAACCTTTGAAAATGTTTGAGAGAAATCAGCAACATCGTTAGTCGAATCGCTCTGCAGTTCATAGCATTATTAAACGATATGAAACAGAAAACAGAATACCAAACAAACCGAGAAATTGTAACAGAAAACTACTAACCGAACGTGATGAGCGAAAAATATTAAATGAAGTACGGTTAAATCCGAAAACATACGCACCAAAATCAACAGCAAAATTTAATAGTGATACTGGCAAGACGGTATGTACGGAAACAATACGCAATATTTTAAGAAGGCACAATTACCATGGCCGTGTAGCGGTTAGAAAGCGTTTTATTAGTGAAGCTAGTAAACGTACCTAAGCGTTTAAAGTTTGCCAAAGAACGTGCATCATAAACCTATGACTTTTGGGAAAACGTGATATTCACGGATGAAAGTAAATTTAATATCTTCCAGTCAGGTGGTAGACAAATTGTATGGCGCACACCAAATACAAGCCTCCTCAGGAAAAATTTGCAGGCTACGGTAAAATATGGTGGCGGATCCGTCATGGTGTGGGGGTGTTTCTCCGCAAATGGTGTCGGAAATCTACATTTTATCGATGGGATCACGGGTAAGTATATGTATATAAACATTTTAAAACAAAATTTAAAAGTAAGCGCCAATCGTTTGGGTATAACGGATAGATTTCATTTTTACCAAGACAGCGATTCCAAACATAAAGCCGAAGTAACAAGATTATGGTCGCTATATAATTGCCCAGAAGTTAAGGAAACACCTCCACAATCGCCAGACATTAACCCCATTGAGAATCTTTGGGCTTAACTAAAAACTCAATTCAAGAAATATCGTATTTCTAATGGAAATGAGCTTAAGGAGGAACTATTATTGGAATGGAATGATATTTCCTTTGAAAAAAAAACAAAAAGACTGCCGCAGTCAATTCCAACAAGATTAAAGGATGTTATTAAAAATTGAGAAAATCATACGCGCTATTAATCAATTAATTAGTATATGCATTTATTTGAAAAATTGAGTTACCAGATTGTACGAATACGAATTTGACATTGAATTTGTTCAGTATTTTTTCTCTTTTAATTTTAATATCTTTGTAGTAACGTCACATTATAAATACAATTAATTATTCATATTAGTAGTAAGCTTAATTTACTATATGAAATCTATAAACATTTTTACAAAAACAATGTTTTTTTTTTTAATTGTTTCTGTGGATACTAAGGATGTACGAATACGAGTAACTGTATTTCAATATAGACACAATATATTGAAGTTGTATTTTATGAAGTAGTTTCTTAGTCTTGTTTGCAAAAGCCACTGTGTTGGCAGAACAATTTTAACACTCTCTTGTAATAAAGTGTAAAGGAGATCTTTTTACTGCATAGTAACTCAATTCAAAAATCTGGCGGCTCGTTCGTTATTTGAACGGCAAAATCAGCTATTATATGTCAGCTCCAGCCATAATGTCGTGCGTCTGACAGAAGTGTAACCGACCGCTTCGCGTTCTATAAGTAATGTCATAGTAATAGGCGAATCTTTTTATTCATCGGAAAAAAATCACTGAAATCTATAGATGGATCTGTAGATGGATTTCCGATGAGATAAATATCTGCTTATTATTAATTAAACTGTTATGAAATGGAAGCATTATTAATGAAAAAGGTGATGCAGCTTGTGTATAACCTAATATCGATGAAAATACGAACGCTCTACTAAATTAATGGCTATTACATCGATGAATACAAGAACGGGTCGATGAATTTATACTGAAAGGGTTTAGTTCATCCATGAATAAAAAGACTGGCCTTATGTCATAGTTGAAGTGCTGTAGTTTACTGAGAGACGTAATGACTAAGTTTTTATTTCATTTTTTCTATTTAATATGTGTGGTAGGTATGTATGTAACAGAAAACAAATCGTCTTTATTTATTATCTTTCTAATAACGACTTTATGGTTTGGTGCTGGGAAATCTCGCTGCAGGGCTATAATATATATTTATTGTTTATTTTTGCTTAACTGCCAATTTTTTTCCGTTACTTTGTACTATTTACAGTAAGCCCCTATAATATACCTTATATATGTACCCTATTCTTTTCTTAAAAGTATATAGTATTCACTGCAATAACAATGTACTTGCGATAGCATTGATCTATTATCTCAGGTAAATATCGAGAATCATTCTATTGCTACGTAAAGACTAAATTACGCATCGGTTCCAAAGTTCCAAACTGTTTTTAAAGATTGCTCCAAAGTAATTTCCCCACCCAGAAACATTTTATGAAAAATCGGTTGTTTTACTACCTAATACAGTGTCTACTAGATAAGATAATGCACATCTCAATACATATTTAGAAAGATATGGGTATTTATTGTATTGTAAAATTGGTATAGCGGTATTATCAATCGATATCGTTTCAAGATGAGTTCAAGCGAGAATACAAACGCTAATGCGACGAATACCGACTATTGTGAACCTAAAAATGAAGGTACCGAGCAAATTAGTATCGACGAAGAAGTATTCGTTAAAGTTAATAGTAAAGGAGTTGAGTGCGATTCGCTAACAAGAACAAAACGTAATGTGATACAAGCTCCCCCAAATAATGTTGGCGAAAAATATTAAGGTACAATATTCTAAATTTGTGATCTGTTTATTTATACTAAATTTGTGATGTTTGTGATATATTGTTTATTTATTTATTAGTAAATTAAATTAATAATTTTGTTACAGGTTTCCACGCAGCAGATCAGTATCGTGAAGGCTTTGTGGCGTAGTATTTGCATTCAATGATTTTAATGTTGTTTATTAAGTGCGTTATTGTGTTGTCTTATAATGATTATACCCTAATTTTTTAATAAAATTTATATGCCATTTCAGGTGTTTTTTTAAAGAAAATATAGCTATATTTAAATTTTATTTAGCACTAGCAAACCAGCTTGTACGTTGCACAGGGTATATAAAGATGTTTACGGTCTTGTGATTTTATTTTCAAGATGTGATTAAACATCTTAAAATAAGGTCAATAACGTAAAAATATCTTAACAAAGTTGGATAATAAGAGGGATATTAATGTTAAAAAAATTTGTAGTTTTTAGTTTTATTTTCGCTATATGAAATCGCTATAATTATATTGTTTTTAATAAAACTGTCTATATTAAAAATTGGGGGCTGGTGAGTGAAATTATTCCTTCTCTCGCCATTTGGAGCATTGGTGTCGCGTAAGAGGAATTAAATTTCGTTTCTAAAAAAACGGCGTTGTGTGTGCTAAAAGATAAGTCAACAGAGATTTACGGGATTGGAGTCTATTTTAGATTGCAAATGAAAATTTTATTTTAACAAGCAAAATTGATCATCAAAAATATTGGAAACAAGACGGTGGTTTTAAAAATGGAGAATTGATTTGCCTATAATTCGCCATTGTACTGTTTCCTTTCAAATTAAATATACTATTTAAAATAATTTAAAAATAAGATTGAGGAATAGAAACAGAAGCTAATTTGAACAATTCCCTTTCGGGTAATGGTGTTCAACTTACGGCCCAGGGATCATATCTAACCCAACAGCAAAATTGTCCCCCAAGTGGATTCTGAATCTCAAGAGTTTAGATTTAGAAATCGAATAAAAGATTTAAATAATCGAAACTAGAAAAGATAACAAACGAAAAAAATAAGAAGAATAACAAAAAGACGGGCAATAGTTATAGAAGAAAAAACTTCATTACTGTTTGAGCAATGACGTCATTTTTTTTTCATGGTAACCCTCACTTTTTCTCTGGTTTTTCCCAAACGTTTGTATAAATTAAATTCAACGAAATATTTCAGTATTGCACTTGACGAAGGTAATGACATTAAAAACATGGCGCAACCAATGACTTCATTCTCATTATTGATAAAAATGTTTTATCAAAATGTCAATGTTATTTAGTACAAATGGATAATTATATGCGTAAGGTTCATAAAGTTTCCGAAGAAATCGATAACTACTGCTTTTTTTTGAGTAACGACACCATCACTACAGCCCGGACCTAGATCCGTCGGTCTATTTTCTTTTCCCTAAACTGAAGAAACAATTTCGAGGATGTCGATTTTCTTTAGATGGAAAACAAAAGACAACATTTTTAATTTTTTTTTAGAAGTATTATTAAGAAATATTTTTGAGGGCATCGCGTTATTGAAGAAGCGCTCATTGTAAGTGGGTAACTGTTGAAGGGTCATATGTCCAAAAATAAAATTTTGTTTTTTCTCTACATCATTTCTTTATTGGATAGGTAGATTTCATTTTAATCTTCCCTCGTGATCTCGCCCACCGCTAATCTAATATGTTTCGCCGGGTCTTTCTATCAAAAACCTTCGTTGGTTTTCAATAACGTAGAATTTTGTGAAAACAGTAGATATCTATGATAATTGGTATTTACCAGTATGCTTTACTTATGTAGCTGCCTTAGATTCTTGTTGGTTGATATTTTCATTAGTTTTGTAGATGTCATAATTTCGGGGCAATTATTTGCTATAATGTCAGATATGAGTGCTTACTAGGAACTCTTACATATGGATGGTTAAAGACTGCAATTAGTAAAGTTAGTTTGTCCTAGAAACCATTTACTAGATTTTAGAATTCAGATTTTAGATGCTCCTATACTCATTAGCATTTTTTAACAAAATACTGAAAAACTCTGGCTTCTTAAAGTGTAAACGTGCAACAAACGTATCCTGCATACTACAGAATATACGTAGGTAGGTATTATTAAAAGAGTACGAGAGAGTTTCTTAATAAAAATGTTTCCTCAAAACAAAAAATTGCAAATGAATATCAAACTATCTGTTATAAACTTATAAAATTATAAATCTTTGAGTTCCACAAGTCAGATCACTCACAGGCAAAATATATTATCGTGTGGGTATTATTATGAAATGTGTTATCCCTTTGAAGTTTTTATTACTTGTTCTTATTTGGATGCAGTCTTCCGATTTTCTAGAATGCCGACAAACCTTTAAAGACGATAGGCGGATTCAGTTCCCACTGACTACTTGACTGTAGCTAAGTATATGGTGTGTATCTTTTCTCTCCCACGACTGCCCGGTTATATCTTTCTCCTATTGTACGAGTAGGAGGACATTATGTCAACTGCTGAACGTGTTGTCTAAATGCATGTATTTTGCCAGGAGTCAACGCAGTCTCAAGAAAATATCCTTTGCAGCTGTTCATCTGCGTAATAGCAAATGTGCAAGATTTGCTATTACACAATTACAGCTACAAATACTATGTGCTACGATCAGTCTTTTTGTTATGTACTATATTAATAGATACGTTTTGCAATATCCTACTTAAGTCTGCCCCTAAATGAAATAAATAACATAGGGCCCATCTCTCCTAATTTCAAATGTATATTTATAAAGATAAGTAGAATGCGATATCAGTGTGACACTCTATTGCGGCCCTTATAACTTTTTAAACTGATCGTGTCTTTAGTGCAGATTATCCTTCCGCTGGCGCTCATACAAAGGGGAATTTTTGTAATTCCTGGAAAATACCATAAAACTTTTCCATATGTTATCCACTTTTTAAAAGCCTTAGGGAACATTTAAAGTTATATATTTTATTTATAGGATACTTAAAAATGGAATGCATTTGTAGTAGTTATTTTCATGCGCGTAATTGTACACGCTCATTTTAAATAAGGGACGTAAAACATCTACAATTCCTGGAATTTTTCGTACTACTTCAAATGGCAAAAACCATACCTATCTGTATCAAAATTACTTTAAATTTAAGTTTGCAAATATTGTACGACTTTCAAAATTTAATGTCATATTAAAAGGAATCGTGTTTCATAAAAATATCGTATCTACATACCAGCTATATTTTTACCTGTATACCTGCCATTATGCAAGGTGTATCGTTAAAGAAAATGAGTGTTCCCTTTAAGCGAAATATTTAAATAACAACGAAAATATCTTTTATTTAAATGTTATACTTGAATACGTTTGCTTCCCCTTCCTATTTTTCACTATCTGCTATCCATAATTTAATTCACCCCGCTCTCACACACTTGAAACCAGACCAACTCGTTCGACTTCGGAGGAATCATATCTTTATTAAACAAGCACTTTGTGATGTTACGGTAATAACTTTTATCAAGCCCCAGAAACCGATTGATGCTGTTTATTCATTGAGAGGGACTTTATTGCCTTTAATGTATCAAGATTCGTAGGCATCTAATTCGCGCGTCCACGTTACTGATTTCATCAATTTTATACTATCAACATCTACATTATGTCCGGTTGTTGGATATGACAATACTAGACAAATCTGTTCTTCTTTATCCATAGTGAGCGATAAGTATTTAAATACCCTTACCACCTGGAGGAATGAAAAACTCCAGATACGTATTTTGGCAACTAAGTTGCCATCCTTGGCAGAATCTGTGAAGGAAAGTTATTTTCCTTCAGAGATTCTACTGAGGATGGCAACTTAATTGCCGAAATACGTATCTGGACTTCTTCACTCATACAGCTGTTTTGTAGATTAATAAAATTCCCGAAAAAGATACGAAAAAGAATTAAAGTAACAATAAAGTTATTACAAAGTACGGCGGCTACTCTTTTGACGATGTTGATTGCGTCCGTGTTTACTTATATATTTTGTAAAGTTCCTGTAAATGCAATCATATGTAAAAATTCCTCTCGTATCTGTTGAAAATATATGATTATTATTATAACGGCAATAAATGCTTCGTTCAAAATAGTCCATACTAGTCACAAAGGAATGTAAACTCTCATACCTGAAAGTCTTTTATATCCAATAAAAGCTTCATTGTGCGTGTGCAACCGTACAATGTTTATTCTATCAAAGTCGCTTGTCTGTAACTTCACTTCAAAATATGAAAGATCTAAGTTATCTCTTTCTCATTTTGGTTCATTTTGGCGATGTACACGGAACGAGAGATATAAAACATGGAAAACGTAACTCTTTAGCTTCCTTCATATTTAAAATCGTGTAAATGATTGATATTATTTTTTTAGATTCGAAACTGTTGAAAGTAGTGGTTAAAATAACTAAATACGTTCGTAAATTTCCTGACATTATACTTGACCAACGAGTGAATCAACAAAATGTAGGTACTTTAGCCGTAGTAATTTAAAACCGTGTATACATATAAAATCAGTGTTAGTCCATTGATGATCTGGTGAAGAGCATATATTCTAAGGTTTTACCTTAGCCAGAGATACTAAGCCTAACACTTCTTCCCTTTGCTGGCAACCTAGTTGTTGAAATACTCATTGCAGTCGCAAGCGTATTTTGATTTATTTCTACAAATTGTTACAAGCACCTCTGTTTCCTATATATATATTGTAATGGCGGAAATGAAACAGCAGTCATAAGTAGCGTGGTCTTTCGGTTTCTGTTACTTTGAAGCCTTCTTCAGACCTGTGAAGTTTATTTAAAATATAAAAATGGACAAAAACATAATTGATAGAGGGTTATACAAAAACAATTCGTTAAAATTATTTACAATTACATATTAGCTGTATAACCTATGTTTAACTTTGATTTTAAAATGCAGTACTTCGAAGACATGGAGTTAATACGTAAAAACAGAAAATTACATGTCAGGACATTCACAATTATATTTATATATACAGACTGTTTACGGTCTTGTGATTTTATTTTCAAGGGTTGATTAAACATCTTAAAATAAGGTCATTAACGTAAAAATATCTTAACAAAGTCGCATAATAAGAGAGATATTAATGTTAATGTAGTTTTCATTTTTTTAATTTTTAAGTGGTGATTAAGCATATTAATTTGAACAATTTTTTTAAATGTTTTCATTGAATCCACTTCACACTAGTTGTTCAAAGTTATCGTCGCGTTGTAGAACGCAAGGTCTCGCTCGACGTATCCATGAACTGGCATAATTTACTAGGCCTTTGTCTTGCCGTCGAATTGTCGCCGCAGCTACCTTAACGCGGGTACCAAGATCATCTAAATCAATTATGTCGTTTGTGTATACCATGGTCTTCATAACGCCCCATAAGTAGAATTCATGGAGGTTAAGGTCCCGTGACCAAGGAGGCCACGGCATAGGACCACCCCGATCAATCCACTTATTTTTAAATACAGTATCTGGATGTTGGCGAACTAAACGTTTAAATGCGGCGGTGCGCCGTCGTGAAGAAACCACATTTATCGACATACATTCAAACGAACTTTATCCAACAATTGCATCAAATGATTTTGCAAAAACAAGAGATAATCATATCCATTCATTCGATTTGGCAACACAAATGGGCCAATAATTGTCGGTTGACCAGTCCGGCCCAAACGTTTACCGAAAATCTATGCTGGAAATGATTACGATGAACAGCATGTTAATTTTTCACAGCCCAAATATGAGTATTACGGCTGTTATTTATACCGGTACGTGTAAACGTTGCTTCATCAGTGGCCAATACAATGGAAGAAAAGTTTGGAATTTCTACATGTTTTTGTAGAAATCATCGGCAAAACTATAAACGTAAAGGTTAATCTTCAAGTTGTAAAGCCTGTACTTTTTGTACATGGAAAGGATACAATTGATTCTCGCGCAGTGTTCGTCAGACAATTCGATTTGATATATTTACTTGGCGAGATATTTTTCGAGTACTACTCGAGACTTTATCTTCGGAATTCAAAATTCGTTGGTGTCGGCCAGGACCACAATCTCGACCTTGACGTGTTCGCAGTACAACAGCTTCTCGTGCACGGATTACTAGAGCGGTGAATTTTTGTGGAATAGGTGTTGGCCTGTTAGGAAACCGTTCAGCGTACAAACGACTTGCAGCCGTCAACGTATTCACTGTTGGTGCGATGTATCATCTTTACTTTCCTTATTAGGATGTATTCGGAAAAAAGTTACGTCGAACCAGCAGTGACAACTAATAAAACAGTTTGACAAATGGGAAAAGTTACTACTTAGTAAAACATTCACTAATAACCTATCGTTTACATTTACTTTGCACAAGTTGTTGATCAATCGTTTTAGCGTTAGAAACCTTTTTTATGATGGTTAATCACCACTTAAAAATAACAATAAAACTACAAAGTTTTTTTAATATCAATATCTCTCTTATTATGCAACTTTGTTAAGATATTTATACGTTAATGCCCTTATTTTAGGATATTTAATCACCCCTCGAAAATAAAATCACAAGACCGTGAACACTCTGTATATCTGCAACGTGGATTGACTTGCTCATTCAGAAGTAAAACTGAAGTGGTAAGTTTTTTTAATGGTAACCCATTTTTGCGGGGTTAGTCCTGTGTGTGAAGATTTTCAAATAACATAAATTTCACTACAATCAATAAAAATAGCACCCCCGTCGTATTGACCCCTTCCCATCCAGAAAATCGGAACTTTGAATAGCCTAAGTTTTAAGTTTGACCACGTTGAAGATATCCTGCAAGCTTAATCGAACAAACAAACAGACAGAAAATAGGTTTTATTATAAGAGTAGTGAAAATATACATATATACGTTTACTGAAGGAAGAGTAGATCTGATAAAATATATACATATCTATATTTATCACCAGAGTACTTTAAAACATATTATTTTACAGTTTACAAAGCGATAATAAAAAAATCAATACAATTTATAGATATGTAACTTATATTTATAACTCTTTGATTGATTGATTATTATCAAGCTCTTTCTTGATTTCGGTAAATGGTCCTGATATCTTTAGCTAATAAAAATATAGCGATAATAATGATAAATATTTTAATGCAACCGTACCTAAATTGTTTGCGGTTTTATTTACTTAAAAACAGTACCATCTCTATAAAATTCCATCAAAAGCTATATTGGTTTACGTAGTAAAATCAGAAGTTTATACATACAAAGGGCGTTACCGAAAACAGCATCCAGATTTTGACTTTTGCAATGTACAAAACAAATTAGAAAAGAGCATTTTTTATTCTTAAGAGGTCCCCTACACTTCGGTTTAGAAATACGGCCCGTGTCGCACGTGTTGAACCGAATGGAGGTAAGTGATTTTCGAAATATCTATTATAAATACCTAAATAAATATATAAATATCTATTGATCTTTCCATCAAAATTTCAAATGAAAGAGTTTCTTACTTTCCGATAAGCATAAATGTCCATACTTAGCACACAGTTTCCGGAATATTCTAATACTAGGATTCATTAGGTCAGTAACTATAACTGTGTTGATTGAAAATACATAATACAAACTACAGTTGTTTTTTTAGTATAATGCCAATGCCGTGTTATTTTCTTTTAAGTCATAACGTCATGAGTCCAAGGACAACACAAACAATACTGGGATAATACAACCAAGCAAAGTCATGGCAAATCCTCTATTCAGAAGCCATCAGTAAATAAGGCTGACGAACTACAAAATCTTAGTAGGAATCACCTTCGTACAGTAATAGGTGTTCTAACAGGACACTGTTCTCCAAAAGGACACCTACAGAAAATTGGGGTTGACATTGAGGGCCCAAGCTGCAGACTGTGTGATGGGGCAATAAAGACTGCATATAACATCTCATGTGAATGAAAGGCCTTAGACCCTAGAAGATAGGCAACGTTTGGGAAACCAAGAATGAACCCAGAGGACTATGTAGTCCAACCGGCCAAGAACCCGTACAGACTGGTGCAGGGCACAAGAATTTGGGAATGGGTGGTAGAGTACATGGGTACAAAGTGGAGCGAAATATATAAAAAGCCAAGAGGCTGAAGGTTTCCGGGGACTTATGTCAGACGGCTACCATAGGGAAGAAATGTCATAACCTATAAGTAATCGAAGCAATTGAAGATATTGTCACGAAACCAGATGTAGATTTGTCGTGGTTTATGACAAGGCGCGTTATTCTGTTGTAAGTAGTACAGGAAATGCAGAAGGTTTCAATACGTCTTGCAACATGTCTATATATATTATGTAAATAAATATTTAAAACGATATCCGATTCCAAGCACGCAATGCCCTTATTTACTCACAAATTCTGTTTTAGCTCTTGATAAAAGTACAGGTGGAATGTTTCCAATGCTTTGAATAATCTTGAAGATTTAATAATCCCTTAAAAAATAATCAGTCGGAGCGAGATCAGGTAACCTAGGCGGCCAATGAATAGTACGCTAACTATCAGTTATTAACGTATACCATCAGAATGTTCTGCAAGTACTCCCGTACAATAACAGCGTTGTGAGAAGGGCATCCATCCTGCTGAAACTATATCTCATTCACCCTTATGTTCGGTAAATTTTGCAGCGCAGGGCCGATCTGACAATATTTTGTAAAATAAGTAACAATCGTTGTGCATTGAAAACTACTTCAATGAAAAATGGTTCAATTACATAGTCCCCTAAGAGGTCTGTCCAAATATTCATCTTCTGCGAGTATTTGGTTCGTACGGTATCTGCAGTAGGGTTATGACCCTCATGTAGCGGAAAAGTAGTCTCATCGGTAAATAAACTATTTTTAACGAAATTTAATCGTTACTACAACGTGTTTTAAGTGGCTTGCAAAATGCCTTTCGTAATTATCATTAGGAAATATTTTGTTTGATTTACTTAATCTGTACGAACGATGCTTATTTTTTTTAACTACTCCGCATACAACGTTATCAGACAGACACATTACCTAATCGGGAAATTTGTCTGCTATACAATTGTGGCTGCTTCTCCACTGCTGCACAAATATCAAAGTATCCCGTAATTCATTTTATGGCCATGTAATCTTTTTTATGTTTGTGGGGATACAAGCATCCATGGTTTTCAATAATTTAAATTATATGACGGACTTGCGCCCTATGTTTCAATTCATTGATTTATTCTATTGGATGGATTGTTTGTGTAACATTTAGTGTAAATATTATGGTAACATGAATGCGGGACAGGCGGCTTAGTGAACGACAGGAAATACAACATAAATGTTGCAATCATATAAAAAAGATTAATGATTTGAGATTCACATACTATCAGGAAAAGCGCCATATAGAAGTTACAGCTATTCCCGCCAGTACTCGTCATGGAAATTTTGTACGTATAGTGTAAACGTCAATATCTTTTACTAGAAGTAGCTACTTGTGTAAACGTTGAGATATAGTACAAAATATTGGATTGTAATTTATTTTGTAAGAAGTTACTGTACTTGTCGTCCATACGTATACTGTAATCGCAAGAGAAACATGGGAAATAGTATATGCCTGCAACTATTTATAAATTATGGCGTTCAACTTCTTACGTTACGGGCTTCCGTTCGACCTTTGTACCTATCTATGTATACTTTTTGCAATGAAATAATCAACTTTTGACATTTTGTTTTTTCATGACATGGTTGCTATGCATTACAAAGCATATCATATGGTTTGACAGATATATATATATATATATATATATATATATATATAGATAGGTTATGGTATGGAAATGTCGCTAGATTTGACATTGCTGCGCATTTGCTAAAGTTGTGTTTGGTTGTGCTGGTATGATTTTAACGTTATCGCTGTCAAAAGTCGGTTGTTTCGTTGCGAGAGCTATACAGGCTGTTTATGGTCTTGTGATTTTATTTTCAAGGGGTGATTAAACATCTTAAAATAAGGTCATTAACGTTATTCGCTTATTGATAATTCTTGTTATGATACAATGTATTAATGTTCTGGAAATATCTCTTTAAATCAAGATTACTTTCTTTTCAGAAGTCAGGTTTAGGTCGTTTAGTTAGAATTCGTTTTATTTATCAATGTGTACTTTTGAAGTATTGAGCAACACAGCACTCTCACTTTCTTATGCGGTCTATATATCTTTCTATATAGCAATATAGATTAAGATTGGCCAATCTGACAATTTCACTTTGTCGGTTATATTTATTATTTAGATCTTTCTACTTGAGATGATAATATTTTCACATTAGAGGGAAACATTGAGGATAGGTACTTCTACAAAAATAAATATTATCTATTTCCTTCTGGCCATCCTCTCATAACATAGTCATGCACTTTGGGTAATATTGGATCTCTTCGCGTTTCCAAACTAATATTATTACTATTATACCGGATAGAGTATAGTAAATAGCTATGCTTCCTTGTCTATTACTGGAAAAGTAATTGGTTGGTTTCTAGCATCATTCATTCACTGTGATAGCAGTGCTGCGATTTCTTTATTTGTTGCATCAGTCGTAAGACACTTAGAAATTTAGGATTAAAAATGAGTAGGGATTTCTTCTGAAGTAATTATATTTTTGATATTCTTAAAAGCGTTGTTACATTCATTACTCTACTTTAATAAAGCGTTCGCCTTTAAGAAAATCATAAATTGGTCGTATTAAAATTGCTAATTTTGGGACAAATTTTTCATAATCTTTGTTTTGAACAATCCGCAAACGAACTTATCTATCAATACATGTGGTAGATTATTGCTAAATTCGCTATTAATTGACGTTGTGGAATCTTGACAGCTATTGATTGATTGGCCGTCCATTTGCTTGGCATCGTAAAATTCGACTCTTTCTCTCTCTAAACACACGTTGTAAGTGAAAAATGGTGGTGATTACACAGTTCTTCGTAGCTTTTGTCCTTGGGTAAACGAGGCGTCCCTTAGAATTTTGTAGATCTTTGGCCCAGTTAAGCTTAATGATGTTGCTCCTTCTTCTTTACAATTGCTCCAATTGTTCCTGGTATAGAATCCAATTATCCGTTTTAATATTAAAACCAACGAGACGACCAACGACATTACCAATCTTGGTTTTATACACTAGTCGCCAATGTGAAGTCCGTCATTATAGGGTGTTAGGAAATCTTTTAAATGAAAGAATTAAACTCTATCCTTAGTTTAATTATTTTCATATAAAAAACACGTCTATACAGCCGGTCTATATAAATATAACCTTAGTGTTTGTCATTATTCATCATACTACGATAGTGAATGCTACCAACTGTAGAAAAATAAAATCCATAATACCAATATTATTGGCATACGATCATTTACATATACATTAAATTAAATTTAATAAATATACTTATAAATAGAGACATTAAAATAAAATTTATGTGGATTCCCATTGTCAAGCGTATAACCGAATGATGCTGTTGACGACCGACGATAGGAATCCACGTATTCCTGAAATACGTGTCCCGAACTAAATGTGTTTCAAATTGTAGATGGCTTTTTTTTGCTTTAAAATTTTCCTTGTTAAAATCGTATAGGGTGCGACGAAAGGCCCAGTTGACGACACGTACCCTCATTCAACCGGAAGCCCTTTGATATAGTAACAAATAAAACTAATATTTCAGACTAAAGAACCGATCGATGTATTTACGAATTGCAGCACTACGGCGTTGTTCTTTCGGTGATGATCATTAGAGCCCTGCATACCCGCGGATATCCGCAGATAATTCGCGGATATCCGCAAAATTTTTGCGGATGCGCACAATGTTTACTACTAGGAGAGCGAATGCGGATAGGATACGCAGAATTGCGGTTTATCCGTATGCGCACACAGTCGTTTTTGATAATATGATAATTTGCCATCGTTATTAGTTAAATAAGTTTTCACAACATTCAAAATACGTATATTTTATAGACATACAATAAAATTAATGCATAGTATTAAAAAATTCAACTCGAAAAAGCATGAGAAATTTTGCGATCATTCGTATATGTAATATTTAAGTTTAATCCATGATGTAACGCAATAGAAGCGTCAATTTAATTCGCTACTACCAAGAAATATTCTTATAAAATGAATAATCATAGGACCGATTTACGCGCACGTGTTAAAATTTGTATGTACCGCTGTTGATTAAGTGTGACTTGTCTAAAATTCTACATACACTTAATCAACACTTTCTAAATGTACGACCTAACGCTCAACGTAGAGTATAATTATTTCGTTATATTATGTTTAAAATAAATAAAAGTAGTAAACCTTTGATATTGTTATTTATTGTATAATAAACATGCTTTTGGTTTAGATCTTATCCTAGTTCAACCACAAAAA